>VWZI01015945.1:30938-46335 GCA_013396835.1 Psilopogon haemacephalus | reverse complement strand
AAAAAAAAAAAAAAAAAAAAAAAAAAAAGGAAGAAAAGAAGCCAGGAACACCTGCAATTCAGAGGAAGAAACACATAGGGGTACATGGCCCATTCCTGCAGTGCCATAGTGAGGCATATTTCTTTATTTCAATTTTTTCTCTTCCTCACCCCCACTTTCTTCAAGCTTTGCTCTGAATCCTCCTCACCACTTCATTTACAGGGGCAGTTCCCAGCAATGCAGTGGACTTGCTGTTTTCTTTCTCATCAAGAATAGTGGCAGTGGCACTCCCTTTGCGAGTGCCTCCAGTGGCATCCTTTCTCATAAGACTTGATCTTGGGGCTGACTTTGGAAACTGAGATCTGCAACTGCTCCTAGAGAAACCATAAGTTAAAAGATCCATATAGCCTTTCAAATCAGGTTTGAAGGGCTCTCGCATTTGGTACCAGGTATAAATAACAGTCTCTAGAAAATTTTCATGTTAATCTTCCCCAGGGTAAAAAAATCAGAAATACCCCCAGGAGTTTCTAGGGGCAGCAGAACTCAAAGAGGAGCTGTGACATGCTGTATATTTTTCTGTGTGTTGAGCTCTTTGGCTGTAGCATGGGGATGGTCATCTGCTTCCACTCTATGATGATGTGAGATTTAAAAAAGATAGGTAAAAGTTTAATAACAACAGTTGCTTGAAATCAGTGCTGTACTGCAAGGAATTAAACTTTATAACTTTTCTCGCCTGCATCTTTATTTATATTGCTCCAAAAAGAATGCTGTCCACCCTTAGAGAAGCTGGGAAGAAGAATCTTTGTTCCCTTGCTATGGAACATACACAGCAAGAGAATGAAGATATATGAATAGCACTTGAAATCAGAACATTCAGGCTGTGTATTGAAGCTCTGACCATCAGTGCTGATGAGAGATAGATGGCAAGGGAAAGATTAGATAATAGCTGTGCCCTCATTGACTCCAGAGGAGGTTGCATAGAAATAGTATTTCTATAAAAAAAAAATCTGTCTCACAGATGAGAGGTTTTGATTTGTTGAATCACAAAAACAAATTTTGGATTTCTTTTTGGCTTTGGGTATTTTTATGCTTCTGGAGACTGGCAAGGAAGGTTATAAACAGGAGGAGAAAAGATAAATGGAAGGAGTCCTGGAGAGAGGCTGCTGAGATTTGTGTTTTATTTTTGTGGAGTTGCTTCTCTGGTGAGCTGTAAAGAGCTGTAAGCAGCACAAGGAAAGTAAGATCATCTCCAATGCGGAAAACATGAGTGAGCATCTGTAGTTAGGAGGAGGAGGATTCACTTCTGTGGGACAACTCTGTTTCCTTTGTACCCTGTCTTTAGCTTTCTCTTTTTCTCTCTGGCATGCCAAGCAGAAGCAAGGAGCAAGCATGGAGGGAAAAATAATTTGCCCTTTATCTATAGGTGCTATCAGATGCCTCTCATGAGGGAGCAAATTGTCAGCTTCAAGGCACAGTGTATTCCTAGGTTTGCTTTCCGCTCAGGTTACCCTGAACAGAGAATGCTGCCTTGCAAGGAGCTGAGAAGATTAACAAGAGTGGAAGTGGCAGAAGGGATGGTAAAGGTTAGAATTAAGGAATAATAGTAGCAGTGAAGATCCAGCTTGGAAAATGCAGTTTCATACATCTGGAGAAAAATAATCAGAGACTTAGGTGTTATGCAGGAGAGCCATACTTAGAACTAGAAATGAGTAAAACCCTTTAGACACAGCAGTAGGACACCTGTTAGACATGGGCTTGTATTTGCCCTAAAGAGTATGATTTTGGGGCTGCACAGAGATGTTCTGGTTTTGTTGGAGCAGAATCACTGAGCAGCTGTGAACTCCATGCCATTAGCTGTTCTGAGTCAGTTGACACAGCTGGCTTGAGTTAGCCGCAGGTGTATCCCAGACTACTAGCATCACACTAATGGGGAAAGTTTACTGTGAAGTGGGAAGACTTTTGTTTAGGGTCCTTCTTGTTCTGAAAGCTGCTTATCACCTCTCTTCTCTTTGCTCTTGGGTCAGGTTCAGATCCCTTTCTGAGTTGTTCTGAATTCCCACTGCTACAGAGAGCGAGCCATCCCTCTTCTTCTCTTGTGTTCTTTCTCCTGGTCATACTAAAGTCTGCAGAGGTTCCCAGGTTTTCCTACGACGTGGCTGCCTTCCTCTTTCCACAATAAACAAGCAGAATAGGAGACCTGAGTGCTGCTGCCATTTTTGCCCTGATGAGAGTTGTGTCTCTTTCCTTTGTAACTTCTCAAGGACCTCAGGCCCTGATTACAACAATCTGGGGCTCTGCTTTCCTTGCACTGATGCTATTCTCCCATTATATTTCTCTTTTTCTCAGGAGCATGGTGGGGCTTGATGCCTGTTCAGCGCTGTTGCACAAATTCATGTCTCCTTGGCCCTGGCATAACCACTGGGGTGGAGATGGAGGCTAGAATCCTGCCGCAACACTAGAACAGGGACTGGTGGACCCAGGCTGGGCTGAAAGGGTGTCCTGAGTGACAGGGAGTATGGGGGGAAGGCCCTGGGCTGTACCCACAGTTTAAGATTTCCAATCATAACTCTTTCAGTTATTCTTTATATCTACGGAGACTTTTTTCAATAGTTTCTATGGTGACTACGATGCCTTCTTTGATTGTAACTTTTATAGGGGGATTAGTAGGAGCATGTGGCCTTTTGCTGCGGCTCAGTGATTGAGCTCCAGCTCAGCATAGTAGGTGGAGGTCATTAATGTCTGATAGCTGTGTAGGGACCTTTGTATTATCCAGCAATTAGCATTCTTCACTGATATCAAAAGCACAAAGAACAGTAGATTATCACTAGGGGGATGAGCAAATTAATGTCACATGTACTTTAGTGTACTGCTTATCAACAAATGGCAACTTGCTCATGTTAACGAGGACACAATTATTTGGCTCTGTTCCTCTCCTGTTCCTTTCAGTTTTATTTTATAAAATGGAACAAACAAACAAAACCCAAAGCAAAAGAAACAGCAACAACAAAACAACACCCTGCCACAACCCCACCCAAGAAGGGATTTGACTTTGACTTTAAAGTTGTGGAGGCCTCTGAGCAAAAGCTAAAGCTGCTCATGGTAGTGTGTCTGATTTCTTGGAAGCATGAGCTTGGGTGGGGAGCTCAGCCTCAGCAAGCAGACCTAGCACTATCTTGAAACAAACTGCATTCCAAATCTGAATGCAGCACCAGAAAGCCTTGTGTTTTCACCAGCAGCAGGGATAACGCTGTTCTTGTCAATGGAAAAGCATGAGCTAGGAAATGGTCAGAAAATGCTTCTCAGCTGAAAAAAAAAAGGAAAATACAAATGGTTTACATGTAATGCTTGTTTCAGAAAGCACTGCTGAGCCACTACCAAGCAGACCATTTCACTCACAAAATCTACAGGGTGAAATTTGTCTTAAATTTTAGTTGTGTGACCCATCCTGTAAGGCACAAATGAACAACAGAATTATTTCAAAGCATTAAATGCTGAAGAGTCAAATCAGACCTATCTTCTCCTGCTTTTGTACATTTAAACTCTAGTTCTTCCTGCTTTCTCAGCAATGCAAGGATCTGGAACATTGTAAAATGGATGTGCTGTACAGAGAGGACAAGATGTGATGGCAGGGTGATAATGTGTCAGCAAAATGTCTTCAGTGAGCCAGTCACGCAGGAGCCTTTGGTGGAGCTTGAGGAGACAGGGAAAAATGTGAGTCATACCCACCTCATCCTATAAAGGGATGATTAGATTGGTTATTAGAAGAAACTTCTTTACTGAAAGTGCTATCAAACACAGGAACAGGCACTCAGAGAGGTGGTTGAATCACCATCCCTGGAGAGGTTTAAAAGATGCAGAGATTTGGTGCTAAGGGACACATTTTAGCATCAGACTTGGTAGAGTTAGGTAATGGTTGGATTCAACGGTCCTGCAAGCACGTTGGCACTGCACCAGCAGTGTCAATGCACTTGTCCTTACACAGATGCAGTTGCTAAAGGATCCCTACCAATGTCACTCTTCCCATCCCAATCTGTGCATCTCAAACCCAACCACAATATGAAATTTGTATCCAGAAGTGGAGTAATATTGAAGGCTGACATAAACTAAACCAGCACATAAATAACTTAAATTTAAATTCCATCCACAGATTCATGCCACAAGGCGAACCTCCAAATTATCCTAAATTCTGTAGCTTTATGGGAAACTGGAAACTGTGTTGGAACTAAACTAGAGCTGAAATTATCTGGCTTAATTTCTAATATCTGATTACACAAGTAGTTCTACAGCCAGCAATAGATCAAATAGATTTTGATCAAATTTTAGAAAAGCCATTTAAATGTTTAATGGCTGCTATATAAAAATCAATGGCAACTGTATCAAGTTGGGGCAAATGTGCTTAAAACTCCTTAATATGGATTTGGATCTTACTCCAGACTCCGATTTCAAAATGTTGATCAGTAATAAAAGTCACAAATAATACATTTTATTTTGGATTACAATAATGCCTGGATGCACAATCATCAAGTAAATAGATTTATTTTTTTTTTTACTTTCCATTATCTTAATCAGAAAAATAATTGAGCTATTAAACCAACCTAAATAATAAAGAACCATATAACACTCCTAATCAAAGTGTTTGCAGCTGTGTTCTTCCACCACGCACACCGTGAGTATTCCATTATAGTAAATTTGAGCTATTAGTGTCACAATATTGCCATCATTACGTGTTCAAAGTATGAGTCAGTTCCCCAGCAGTTCTTGATGTTCTGATATTGTAAATGTGTGTAGTGGTTTACTTTCAGTTCTGGTCTGTAAGCCATTAGAGGGGAAACTGCCTGTTTTGTTAGATTTTGCAGTTTTAGGGGTCACATCTAGCCTGGAGTAGTGATACAACTGTATTCCTCCTTCCTTTTGACCGCTTGTGGGGAGTCATTTACCTTGTGCTTCCTGGGTTAAGAGGTATTTCTCTAAGCTTTTCTGCTTCCCAGCCTCATCACCACCACCTCTTGCCTTCCAGCACTTTTCATCTTAGTCTTTTCTGCCTGTCTCCTAATGGTGACTCACTTAATTTTCTGCGTGCATCTCTTCTGCCTATGGCCCTGATTTGATGTGAGAGGCAGTGGTTAACCCCTCATACCACTTTCTGGTGGACTGTAGACAGTGGTAGCTCCCTTTCTGGCTTTAGCTGCTTTAATGATAAAGTCTTTTTTTAAGTGAAAAACAACAGATGAATTAAAAGACCTTCATAAGGGTACATGGTAGAGATATACATGTTAGAAAAACACAGAAATACACAACATTTTGGGCAGGGAAAAATTTAATGCTTCCTTTCGTACTAAATGACACAATAAATGTGTCAATGTTTAAACAGAGATTTTTACATGTCCTAAGTTTCTTTTGCAACTGTTTTCCATTGTTGTTTCCTTTGATTGATAGGTAAATGATATATTTTTATGAAGCAAGGGCAAACCTTTTTATTTTCCTATTGAAGGACTTTGGTGCCATTTCCTAACCTACACAAATTAGGTATGTTGCACACATATGGATATCAATACATATTAGGTTGCATATACAAACTACATATGAATGTCTACTTCTGAAAGTTTCCTGCACTTATGTACCCATGTATATAGATTTTATATAAATCAAGCAGTAAATCAGTCAGTGTCAGCTCTGGAACCACCTAATAACTCTATCTGTATCACAAATGTGCTCTGTACAATGTGGGAAGGTTTTCACCAATAGGATTGCAATGTGGAATTCATTTAGTGCCACATTTACTATGCAGGGAATATCTGAGGGTGACATGCCAATCACGGAAGGCCTGTGCAAAGGGCTGGAGAAGAAGGGAGCAATGAGCTCATCTTAGTGTTTCTAAGGAGCCTGCACTGTTAGTTATCCCTCCAAGCCATCAAACTTCCAGGCCTCTCTTTCTATTTGAGAAAGGACAGAAAGCAATGGAAGCAGGAGATATTGAGGTGGCTGCTGAGATTAAATCAGAGTATTTGCAAACATTATTTTGTTTCTCTTGAAAAATGTCCATTTCTCCATTACTAGCATCAGAGAAATTAATTTCCTGGTTACCCTGCCGACCACTCTCATCAATGGAGGTATACATGGGAGTTGTCTCCTTTGACTTTGTCAGTGCTATTTGGCTTTTTATGAAGTACATTAAACTTTCAATGACTTTGCAAATGTTGTGGAATTAAGCTTCATTCATCTGTTGGCTCTTGGTCTCTTGTCAATGAAATCTCTTATCTACCTGATAAAAGTTCTCACAGCCACTTTATGAGTCTTTTATGGTTTTATTATGGCAGGGCCATCTAAGTTAAAGGCTTGCCCAATTTAAGAAAGCACTTTTAATTGTCTATTTGTTCTTGCAATATTTTTTCCTTTAATATTTTATTTCTTATATCTCAGAAATAAATTTGTTTCTGTCTGCTGTGAGCACCCGTGCTGCTTTAAGAGTGTAGTGAAGTGAACACTTATTTCTATGAACCATTAAACTGTCATGACGAGAACATGATTGTGGTATTGGATTGCATTCCCTGCTGGATCAAATCAGTCCCAGGGGCTCTGATTCATGATCCCCTCAGGTGTAGGTTGGATGCTGACATGCTCTAGCTGCTGGAGGAATAGCTGAACGGGACATACATATGAATGGAGTATATGAACTGAAGATTATAGCCTGCACAGAATCTGCATTAATACTCAGCTGTAAAGCAAGGGCCTGAACAGAATATATCCATACTGTTTCTCTCCATCTCTGCTAAAGGGGCTTTAACTGTCTACAGATACCTGAAAATTGGTAGTAGTGAGGTGGGTGTCTGTTTCTTCTCTCAAGTAACGAGTGCTAGGATAAGAGGAAATGGGCTCAGGAGAAATTTAGATTGGATATCAGTAAAAATTTCTTCACTGACAGGACTATCAAGCATTGGAACAGGCTTCCAAGGGAAGTGGTGGATTCACCATCCCTGGAGGTATTTAAAAAATATGTGGATGTGGTGCTTAGGGACATAGTTTAGTGGTGGATTTGTCACTGCTGGGTTAAGAGTTGAGCTTGACAATCTTAAACATCTTTCCCAATCTAAATGGTTCTATGATTTTAACCTATAGGGGAAGGATAGAATTGGTTATCCTTTTTCCCACCTCCTCTCTGTCTACCTTTGATCATGAGCAAGAGCCTTTAGTTTTCATTTTGAGCCTTTTTTGAATCACCAGTGCTCTATTAAGTGCATCTGCATAACAAACAGTTATTACCTTTGCATCTCAGGATCTAAGACTCCAGATTAATTATTCCTAACAATGTTTTATGAAGTAAGCAGGTGATTCTTGCATTAAAATATCACAGAATGTTAGGGGTTGGAAAGGACCTTGAAAGGTCATCTAGTACAACCCTCCCTGCCAGAGCAGATCACATTGGGTCATATCCAGGTGGGTCTTGAATAACTCCAGAGAGGGAGAGCCCACAACTCCCCTGGGCAGCCTGTTCCAGTGTCCTGTGACCCTCACAGTGAAGGAATTTCCCATTATGTTTCCATGGAACTTCCTATGGCCCAACTTCCACCCATTGTCTCTTGTCCTGTCATTGGACATCACCAAGCAGAGCCTGGCTCCATCCTCTTTGCACTCACCTTTTACATATTTCCAAACATCAGTGAGGTCACACCTCAGCCTCTTCCTCTCTAAATGGAAGAGGCCCAGCTCCCTCAGCCCTTCTTCATAAGGAAGATGTTTCGCTCCCTTAATCATGCTTGTGGCTCTGTGCTGGACTCTCTCAAGCAGTTCTATGTCCTTCTTGAACTGGGGGACCCAGAACTGGACACAATATTCCAGATGCAGCCTCACCATGGCAGAGTAGAGGGGCAGGAGAACCTCCCTTGACCTAGTAACCACAGCCCTTCGGATACACCCCAAAACATGTATGAGTGATAGCAATAGGTAGGCCTCTGTATGTGTAAGAACGGTAGATGTGTTTTACTGGGACTCTCTTCTCTCTCTTGTCTTTTTCACACATACATTTCTCCAGCAACTTGAGTGGATCTTCTCTGTCTTGACTTCATTGCCAATGATGTGTGTGTGTACCATTGCAGACTGTATGGATTGTTCATGGAAAACCTGATGAGAAGTGAAATAGAGCTCTGTTTATGTTGGACTGGGAGATAATTTCTCAACATTTCAGTAAAGTGTAACACATAAGTGAATCTCCAAGTTGTCAAGACCTTAAAAGCGTGCTGCTTAGAAAGGGTACTGAATATAGCAAGAGATCCAAGCTCCGTGTTAAATTCCACCCATGGAAGTCTGTAGTAACTTTAAATGAGGTCAGCTGTACCAGGTTTACACTCAACAGAACTAGAGCAGGGTCTGACCTGCTCTGAGTAATGTGTCATGCACATCAAAGGTGTTGGCATCAAGGCAATTTAAAAAGAGGTTTCTAAGCTGAAAATGTCAAAGGAAAACTCAAATTCAGAAATGCTATGTCTACAGTCCAGCACTGTTTTATATGATAATATGAAGTTACAAATACTTTATTCTTAATATTTACAAATGTTGTATAGCTTTCTACTTTTGTTTCCACTTTAACTTATAAATGTGTTAGTTTGGGGAAATGCTGTGGACCACACTAATATATGAAAAATGAGGTGTAAATGAAAGCTGTTTAGAAAACTTTACCAAAGCACTCATATTTTGCCCTTTTTTATTTAATAGCTACAGCTTCAATTTTCTTTGATTTGCACAGAGGCATACTCTAAGAGATAATTAGATAATTGTGTAGCTGCTCTTGAAATAAATTGTCTCACCACTTTTTTAATCTGAATTTTACATAAGAAAGGATGACAATTCTGGCTAAGCAAGTATTCAAACAGACAGCTCAGAGCAGAGGTGAATCAAGATTTGTTATCATCTTTGCTTTTACTTTGATGAATGCAGCGTAAGAGGATGTGTTAATCCAAAGGAATTGCAAGGATAGGGAGAGGCAGTTTCAGCATGCAGGGTTTGTACTGTAGATTAACTGATAGAGTTGCATTGTGGAATTTGCCTTTTTTAACAGTTACTGAACATTCTGTTGTGTCTTAATCTACTTCTGAAGCATATAAAGCAGCTGTGCTTCATTAGGTTCAAGTTGTGAATGTAGAATATAGTTTTGTTTGGTGAGTGGGAATATTGAATGTTCAACAAAATGTGATGCCTGTAATTTGTTTTATTTCTTTTTCTTTCTTTCTTTTCTTTTCTTTCTCATTCTGCCACTAGACCTTGCTGCACAAAATTAATGCACAAGACCTATAAAGGCTGCTATGCTGTCAGATGAGCCTCTCCTAAGATCTGCTAACTGGCTGCACTTTCTTTTCACCACAGCATTGTAAATGCTGAGCTTCTCTATTAATATAGCCTCCATGTCCTGAAAAATGCATGTGTGGGGGGGCTGTATTTTAATAAACCGAAGGGTTTTAGGCAGACTGCCAATGCACCATACGGCAGCTGTCAAACAACTGGCACTGAGACAATTCTGTTCAGAGTGGGAGTCAATTAGTGGACATCACTGGGAAGAACCCATGAAGCCAGTGGACTTTATACCTTATCCATGGACAAAAACCAAGTGGTGATACCCATGTGTGTTGTGGCTTGCAAACTAGTACAGATATGCATTCCTTAGGTTAGTGCTTGTCATGTACTAATGCAGTCTGTCAAAAAGAGCTAAAATACAGCCAGGGCATCTCTCTAAGGTAACTCAGCACTGCTGCTATTGCGCTGCATAATCTGCAATACTAAGTGTCAGCTGCAGTCTCCAGCATTGCCAATTGTTTTAACCGTAAATGTGTGGTGTGTTTTGAATTCTTAAGGATTATATCTTGGAGCTGTGGGATTCCAAGGGTGTTTCACTTTTCAGTTAAAACAAAAAAAAATTCCTGTCAATGAGTAAAATATTGAAACTATGAGTTGCAGTAATCACCAAAAGCAGGTGAATAGACAATCTCTACCTATTCTTTTCAGAATACCATGCTTTTACACAAAATGCTTTGAGATCTGACAGAAAAATGGGCTGGAAAATCTAGTCATCACAAATCACAGAATAATTTGAATCAGAGGAGATGTCTGAAGGTGATACAGTCCAACCTCCTGCTTGAAGCAGGTTCAGCTAAATCATGTTGTCCAGGGACTTGTCCAGTGGATTTTTGAGTACTTCCAAGAAAGCAGATTTCACAACCACCCTGGTCCCTTGTTGCAATGATTTGACAACCCTTACACTGTCCTTTCTTTCCTTATATCAAGCTGAAATTTCTCTTGTTGCTTTTTATCCTGTCCCTTTACACCTCTGAGAAGAGTCTTATACCATCAAATAAATTAAGCACCTGTAGATAGCAGTGAGGTTTCCTCCTTCTTTCCACCTTTTCTCAAGACCAAATAAACCCAGTTCTCTCAGCCTCTTTTCATAGAATCATAGAATGGTATCCCATGTCCATCACAGTCCAGACTATTTTGATGGCCTTCCCTGGATTTCCTCCGCTACAGAATCATAGAATGGTCTGGGTGGGAAGGGTCCTCCGAATGTCATCTAGTCTGGTAAGTAGGAGCATCCTCTGCTAGACCAATGTCTTATGTCCAGGGAATCCTGAACTAGGGACATAAATGCTGCTGAAAGTCTAGAGCTAAGAAAGACCAAACTTCTTCTCTTTGATCTTCAGGACTCTCATCTACACCTGAATGGGCCACTCCATTATTTTTACATCCAGTGGAGAGAAAGAGGTCCTTACAAACTGCTGTTTGCATTTTTCTTTCAGCTGTCTACCTTAGGATAAAATGCTTTGTGTCCAAGAGGCACCATTTCTTTTACAATGATCATGAAAACATCACATTCAACTTTTTATATGTGCACAGTATTTCTCTCAAGTTAGGTGAGATGATTCCCAGACTAAGTCTTTGTGGGCAAGAGATAGTCTGAGTTATAATATTGCACCTAATGAGCCTAACCTGATCGAAATATATTCTTGACTGCACAAATGTTGTCTTTGAGGTTTACTGGTTTCTGTTTCTTTGCAGGCACAGTGAGATAGATAATGAAGGATTAAGATGGGCTTTCAGTGCAAGGTTCATATCCTCAAATGGATCATGTCTTTTGTTTGAATGAAGCCACTCTCATTTAGTCAGACATTCTCTGAATTTTATTTTAACTATGCTCTGAACACTCAAGTACTCTCTTCTTGTCAGAGTTAGCTAAGCCATGGGATGGCATAAGGCAGGTAATTGGATCTTGGTTGCAGCTGAGATGTGGGTGAACTGAGGGTGTGACCTTTTTGCCATAAAGTATCTTGAGGTCCAATGTATGCCATTAAACATTACTACAGCTTACATAATTTGGCAATATTAATGAACTGTTTGGAATTAAATTGTAATTAGTCTAAGCAGGCACTATGCATGGAATCAGGAGCTCTACCCTGAGTTCTGAATAATATTTATCTCAGCATTCCTACTGGCAACTGAATATTTCCTTGCAAGGAGACGCTGAGTTAATCAAATATATTGGTCCTGTAAACAGCAGCTTTTAACAGCCTTCTCTGGTCAGGAGATTCCCCCCCCCTTTCATGGGCTATTCAAAGCTGTCTCCCATTGCAGGCTGTAGGATACTGGAAATTACTTGGTACCTTTTCAGAAGAAAATGCCTTGTTCATTCAGGCTGGCAAAAGTACAGGGAACAGCAGTTTATTGTACCTGATACATACTTCTTGTACTGAGTGTGAGGATGAGATGGTGAAGTATAATGGCTTGTGATATACAGCAGGTCAGTTTAAATGATCTAATGGTCTCTTCTGAATACACAAATTACTGGGCTGTGTGCCAAAAGCCAGACAGGCTCCTGGTGTTCCCACAAGTCACTATATGCATCTATGCCTGCCCTCCTGAACTCTGTGGCGAAACTCCCATTTGCATCATTTGGAGCAGGATATCGACGTGGGTAGTTAATGCTGAAATGAAAAGTATAAGGAGCTTTGTTGGGAACCTGTGAAGTGATGGATAACGGAGACACAGCTAAGGCTAAATAGGTCCCAAATCCTGCAGAACTGGAAAGTTTACTCCAAAGGACTTAGGCTCCATGAAACTGGTGCCCTTTTTACTTCTGAACTGCCAATTCCTGGCAGCCTTCTGTCACAGGACTGCCAATTACATCTTGTACTCTGTAATGTTCTGCTCGGCAGGGCCCCTCTGCACTGCTTAGAGGGGCCTCTTGACATTGCTCTTTGGCACTGAACAGTATTTGTACCACAAGCTGTAGTTTCAAATTGTAACCGTCTGATCCCTGAATCCACACAGCACAGGTCTGTGTGTCAGCTTGCCTCAGAATTAGACTTAACCCAACCCTGTCACAAGGAAAACAGCAGGAATATATGCCTGTAAGTGAGAAATAGGGACAGTCAAAAGGGACATTGATTAGGTTAATTGTGACACGGACCCTCCTCCCTGCATCTTCAGGAAGGCAAGCTAGTGGTGAAATTGTGAGCTGCAAGACGCACGGTGAAAGCAGTGCCCCCACACTGCACTCACCTATGCCACCTACTTTCCTAACTTCTAATGAGCCTTTCAAAGTTGGACTTCACTTAATTAATGCATAGGGAAGGAAAACCAGTGGCTTTATGTGATTAGCTTCAGACCACTGTTGTTTAATCTCCCTTCTCTTGTGGAGAAAGTGATGTGACAAACTAGGAACTTTTCTCCAAGCATGCCTTGGGAAGCTGTTGTAAGCCTTAGCTGGTTTCCAAATATACTGTCCTGGAAGCTGGGAAGAAGAGGACACAGGTTTCCCTGCTCACTTTGAGGCAGAACCACACAATCATTTATGATAAAGCCTCTGGACTGTGATTTTGCAGCCTCTCTGGTCCCCTTTGTGAATATTTGGTTGGTCATGGTGATTTTCCCCACCTTATGTGGAATGGACATTTCCCATGCAACCTGTTGTGCTTTCAGGATGTATGAAGAGTCTTCATCCGTCCCTGCAATTAAATTGTTGAAGGCAACAGAGAGAGTTTCTTTTAGCATCTTCTTTTCAAAGCTGAACAGACCTGATCCTTTCATTCTGGCCTTGTAGGAAAACTTACTTTGGAGTTCTTCAGGAAGCAGTAAGCCAGGCTTCAGACTACCCGGTGTGGTTCAAGGAAAACCTTCAGTTTTATTAAGAGCTTCTGATTCACTCAGTACCTCTATTTTCCTGGAATTAACATCAGCAGCTTTGATTTATAAATTTTAGTTGTTTATGACATTTTATTTTTCAAATGTTCTTCCCTTTAGGTTTGTTGTTGCTGGGTTTTTAAAAATTTTTTTCCATTTTTTCCCCTGAGAATTATTCTAAAATAAGTAATTTCATTCTACACAGAGTAGCAGATACACTATGCTAGGAAGAAAAACATTGGTCCTGTTTGTGCTGTTCAGAAGATTTTAATTGGAAAAGAAATTACTTTTGGTTTCTCTCTTTTTTTTTTTTTTTTTAACATTTGCAGCAGTAGACTTGAGACACTGATAATCTGAGGAGATGAGGCTGCTCAGACATGTTAGGCATTTGCCAACTGCTTCTTGTGCAGCTGCTGTCAGAGCTGAGCTCTGCTCTGACTCAGAGCACAGTAAAAGATAGTTCAAGTTTTGCTGTTGTTTTCTCTCTCAACAACTGTTAAAAGGCCTGACCTCATGAGACATGTCAGAAATATCTGAATTCCTACTATGATTTCACTTTTAGATACTGCATTTTTTTTCCTCCTGAAAACATTTGATAAGCTGTTCTCTCCAGATATCTTCACACTGTCTTAAATCCCTCCAGCTAAGAGCTTAAGATTATTACCTACTTTCAGGGCTCATGCACACAAACATTTATTCCTTTGGTTCTGTTTCCCCCAGATGTTTACTAGATCTTATTTTTCTTTGGAGTCAGATATATTACTGCAGCAGGGTGATGGATTGACATCTCATCCACAGCTTAACTGAGATTTGGTTTTTTGTCACTAGTTTTCCCTTTTCAGTGAAATAAATATTGTGGATATAGTTCTGTGTAAGCTAGGTACACCATAACTGCAAAACAAAGTCACTGTCTATGATGCTTTGGGCTTTTGACTTTGGTTTTTTTTTTAATAGAGGGAAATATTTATCTGTATGGACAGAAGGATAATATTTTGCTTAAATAAATGAATACTCATCTATGCTACTCATGATAGTTTACTGAGACAAAGATCTGCAATACTGAATAAAAAATAACAGTGTCAAGCATTGCAGTGGTAGAAATAACACATATCAATCTTGTATTTTCCTAATCTGAAATATATTTCCCATAGAACCTAATGGACTTCGGAGCAAAAGACACATTAAATATCTCACACAGTCTGCTTAACTCCAGACCTAACTCAGCCACCAAAAGCAATTGCAAGAGAAGTCTCACATGCATTACAAGGACTTGAAAATGATAGAATCATAGAATCAGTCAGGGTTGGAAGGGACCACAAAGATCATCTAGTTCCAACCCCCTCTGCCATGAGCAGGGACACCCTACCCTAGATTAGACTGGCCACAGCCTCATCCAGCCTTGCCTTAAACACCTCCAGGGATGTGGCCCCAACCACCTCCCTGGGCAACCTGTTCCAGGGTCTCACCACTCTCATGGTGAAGAACTCTCTCCTCACATCTGATCTGAATCTCCCCACCTCCAGCTTTGCTCCATCCCCCCTAGTCCTTTCACTACCTGATAGCCTAAAAAGTCCCTCTCCTGCTTTTCTGTAGGCCCCCTTCAGATACTGGAAGGCCACAATAAGGTCACCTCGGAGCTTCCTCTTCTCCAAACTGAAAACACTGGAGTGGCTCCAGTGCTGGGTAGATCTGTGACTTTATTTTTCAGTCTCTTTGCTTGCTGCACAAGTTAGTATTGCAGGTGCCTTTTAGGCACGAATTTGGCCTGAATGAAGACTTTTGTGATAGTGATTTATGTGATAGTGATTTAATGAGTTAAGGTTCATTTCAAATATACAGCTGGGGCTCTCTGCTGCTGAGGCAGCCTCTCATCTTAGCTTTGGCATTCGAAGGTCCCTTGCTGGGGTAATTTGACTTGCTGAGCTACAAGAAAAGTAACTTCCCCCACCAAAGTGTATAATATTCTGCCAAATTAATGAGCTGAATTACCTCAGAAAAATACCTGAAAAGCATGGAAGCTGGTGCAAGGAATGGAGCTGGATGAGGTGTCTGGTGAGGGAGTAAGGAAGCATACAGAAAGGCAAGATGGAGGAGTGGGTCCACTCCTTCAGGTAGCAACAAGCTGTTAGGTCAGCTTGCACTCAAACTTTGGCCAAGTAGGACTCGGTTCTCATTTTCTCTTCTGACAGGTTTCTGACTTGAATGAGCCAAAAAAAAAAAAAAAAATTATATGTGTATGAAGCCTGCAGATTTGTGT
>VWZI01015945.1:0-30928 GCA_013396835.1 Psilopogon haemacephalus | reverse complement strand
TTTTTTTTTTTTTTTTTTTGTAGCAATATTCATACAACTTTCTTTTCCTTACAAAATCTCTGAAGATATCTCCACTTTTCCCCTGCAACCAGACTTGCAGGCAAGGCTCTTGCTGTGCATTACTGATTTATTACACATGGTCTTTCTGCAGCAAACATCAGTATTAATATTTGAATAGTGATCCATCATATTGCTCCCACAAATAAAACACAAATGAGTCTCATTCTGATCTCTCTCATCCTGAGCTAAAGCAGAAGTAATTGCACTGGATGCAAGGATCACACCAGTGTAAAATTACTGGGGTTCTGTGAAAACTGAGAAAGGCAGAGAATAATTAAAATAAAAAGGCATCAGACCATCCTTTGAATGGCAGAAGAGTGAAAAGGTCTATTGTTGACCCAAAATTTTTAGACGATGAGTGTGCAGGCTTGATGACTCCCCCTGCTCCTGCCATTGTGACACATTAGAGAGGATCTTGCTCAGTCTGTGCGCTGGATTAGAAATCAGCTGTCATTAAGGAGTGTGGCACAGTGTAAAAGGTTCCTGGGTGTGATGGTGCGCACGAGAGGCAGCCGTGGGGATTAAGCTGGCTGGTAACAAGCATTCGTATTTACCAGTCTGGTTAACTTCAGATCAGCCTCCCAAACATTTCCATGGAAACAAGGGAACTTTTGGTTCACTGTAAGTGGCTTAATTTACTTTCTAACTGTATTAAAAATAGATTGTTAAAGAGAGACAAAGCTAAGTCTGAAACATGGTTTTGATAATATGATCTTAATCACTCATGACATTCAGTGATTACTTTTACGTATCTCCTGTCTGCAGTTATGGGTGAAGATTTCATTGAGCAGTTGCTCCTTAAATCTACAATGACATGAAGTTAGGAAAACTGTGGAATAGTTGAGTGTCTCAAATCTTTACTTATTGTAGAAAACAATTCAATGCATTTGTTTTGTGAGCTTTCCTGTTGTTTTACAAGGCATTAAAATGTGAGAGACTGCAATGTGCTTACATCCTGGAAATTTCTTATATATCTAGTAATTTACTGAAATGTCACATGTGCATTTTGATATGACAGAAGAGTCACTTGTCTAGTCAAACACATATTGATGCACTCTTAAAGTACTGAAACTGTTTTCCTTTTACGTTGCCCTCTTTAAAGTCACAGTAAAGAAAACTAGTTCTAGGTTTTGTATTTTTTCCCCTGGATTTCTAGGAAGAAGTTTATATTTCCATACAAACAGAGGTGCATCAGAGTGGAAACATCCTAAATGTGTTGCAAGGCAGCGGAGTGAGGGAACCTGTAAGCTGACTTGTGTGAGTTAGGTTCTTGCTCAAGATGCCTGCTTGTCTCTCAGGATGTCTGCACCCAAAGATAATTTTTTTTCTTGACTCAAGAAGTGTTTTGCAGTAGAAGTGAATCCTGCTCCTGTAATGCTGATAATTTGTAAATATACAAACTTCTTGAACAAACCCAGCTTTAATTATGCATGAATGTTGACTGGTGTGGAAATCACCTTTGCTTACTCAACACTCAAAATTCAGCATTATACTCCTGAAGTTCGATAACTGTGTTTTTATCTTATAGTCTAAGAGTTGGTCAAAGGCAGTGTAAAAATTGGCTTTGATGTTTAACTGAGCATTGGAAGCAAGTAGAGCCTTACATCTATAATGTCATGGAAGAGATCTTCAGCTATCTGTATTGATGTTCAAGTCTTTGCAGTGCACTTGGGCAGCTGCCAAGTGGTTAAGGTCATCATTTTTTGTAGGTGAAACTGAGGAGAAAGAAATATTCCCTAGTTTGATCAATGTCAGTTACAAAGGCTTTTCACAGCTGAACAAATTAAGTTCGTGTTGCTTGAGAGCTTGATCTCAAACTTAATTCTTCACAATTTCCCCATTTCTCATCACTTTCATTCATGACAAATGAGCTATACTGACCCAGTCTACCTAAAGAAGCAACAAAGTGTCACTGACTAAACTTGGAGGCATTCTGATAATGACCCATAACTAAGAATTTATGTTTCTATAGAAAATACAGTCAACCTCAGTTATTAAAACACGTTGTAACAGGTGGCTGGGCTTCCAACTTTGTTCCATACCTCCCTGGACAGGAATGTGTGCAGCTGACTGCAAGCAGCTGTGTCTGCACTGGGAGAGCTCTGTCTGACATGCCTACAGCTCTGCAAGTGGCTTTCATCAATAGCAGCAGCAGGCAGAGAAATGCAAAGACAGTGTCTGAAATACTCTGCTAGGTAACTCTAGTATTTGAGAGAGAACCGTGTGAATACACTGGCAGCCTGGTGGTATTATTTTAAAGTAAAACAAACTAGACTCTGATTCTGCTGATGTATGCTTAAAAGTGAGTTTGGAGTGTAATGCTTTCACTTGTTTTGGGGCTTTGTGTGAGTCTAACTTCAGCAGCTGGAGTAGACAAAACAACAAAAGGATGTTAAGCTTCATGTGAAACAGAAGGGAGGATGCTCCTCCTCATGACTGCAAAAGAAAGACTGGTAAACAGGAATGAAATGTAGACAAAAAGGCTCAGAAACCAGAAATCTGTAGTGTGGAATGGTACTGTGAGTATTCTCAGATGAGACTATTCCTATGCTTAAAATACAGAAACTTGCAGGCTGAGACCTATACATTTTTTAATAATATCCTCTTCCCTTCTCACCACAAAATGTTGTTTCTCATTTTTAATGTGTTGCTATAGTGACTTGTCTCACTTTTAAAGCTTCTTTGTGTCCTTACAAACTGAAGTGCTAAGCCTTCTCTGATAAGTGTGTGGGTTTGGGCTAGGGACAGGATGAAAATCATTTCCTGTGCACTGCAGTCATTTGAGTAGTGCTGCTGATGTAAAGCATTATTACACTGCATCTGGAGGAAAGCAGGCTAAGAAGATACTCTGAGTGGAACAACAGAGCACTGAAAAATTATAATGGTGCTCAAATGGTTTGGAAATAGAGAGAACAACTGGGGGAGGTTTAAAATGTGTGTTTTTCCTGTGTCAACAACAGGTGGATTTTGGAGGCTCTTGTGGTTCCAATAATATTTGGATATCTCAGGCAGAGGCTGGCTGAAGACAAATATATTTAAAAAACCTGAAGTATATTAACCTCCAAGAGAATAATACTGTCATAGAATTCAGAGGAATTCCTGCCTCCTAGCGCAGGCTTTAAGGTGACAACAGAAGCATTTAGGCCTGAGGGCTTTTCCATGTGGACATTTGGCAAGTTTGCCATCCATGCAGTGGAGAGCTGCAGCTTGTATTGAGTTGAATAGAGGTGAACAAACAAGTGTGGTGGAGTGAACCAAAAGAGCCAAGACTGCAGTGGAGGTGGATAAAGAGCAGTTGGATACTGATTTGTGACCTCCATCCACCATGATCCTCTAGGCATCTGCAATCTTCAGAGGACTTTCTGGTGTCCGAAAAAACCTGGAGAACATGAATGGGCAGACCTGAATGACCACGAGGTCTGCTTCATCACCTTGCCCTTTCATGTCTCTGTGCAGTGCACTGTGGAGATATAATCATAGAATCAGTCAGGGTCGGAAGGGACCACGAGGATCATCTAGTTCCAACCCTCCTGCCATGGGCAGGGACATCCTACCTTAGATTAGGCTGGCCAGAGCCTCATCCAACCTTGCCTTAAACACCTCCATGGATGTGGCCTCAACCACCTAACCACCTCCCTGGACAATCCATTCCAGGCTCTCACCACTCATGGTAAAGAACTTCCTTCTCACATCCTACCAGATCTTTGGAGACCTTTGAGGAACAGAAGCTTCTTTGCCCCAATGCAAATTTTTAAATTTTTTTCTATTTAGCCTTCCTGAAAGGGCTTGGAGTTTTTTCTCTGTGCAAATCACCAGATTTGCTAGGCATTTGTAACCAGAAGACTGCTGGTTAGTTCTCATTGATCAAACCACAAGTAAATAGAAGAATGAAATACCTCTCTTTTATAAATTGATGTCTGGGATTTGGTCTGTTACTGGAATTAGTTTCTGAGGGCAATTATTTTTTCCATTTAAAAATAATTACCTTTATCTTCTCCTTGGAAAATATAAATTAGGTAGTTCTCAGTGACTAGGTATTCTCAGGAGCATAGGGAACTAAGCTCAGCTGGTATTGAGAAGATTTCCTATTTATTAACTTAAAGACTGATTCTGTAATCTGTCCAGGGATTTCTGTGGGGAAAAATGCTTCTAGAAAACCAAAGACTTTGTTTTCTAACAAAATGCATCATTTAATTCTAAGTGATCTTAAGCATGCATCTTCAAGCAGATATCCCAGTGCTTTTTTTCCTGTTTTTTTTTTTTTTTTTCCATTTAAAAAACCCTTTTGTTGTAGGCCCCTGTTTGCTGTCATCAAGTGGAAACACAGTTCTTCCATTTCCCTGCTCCTAGTATCAAGCGTACCTAATTGTACAGGTCCCTGAATAAGTACAAAGTAAGCTGTTACAAAAGCTGAAAGTCATATTCAGGTACTTCAAAGACTGCTTTCAAACTTGTTTAAATGTTTTGGAGCTTCTTTAATACAAGAGTAACCTCTGGCAAAAAATATTAACCTTTGATTTACATTCCTCATTGGTTTTCCTTTCCTATGTTATCAGTTTCTAAGTTTTGGGGTTTTTTAAAGTTTAAATCACTGAAATAGAGATATGGGACTAGACTCTTAAGTGATGCAAACTGATTTGTGTTAATTCCCAACATCTAAGAATCTGGCTTCTTACATCAATGGATTTTCCTAAACAAGATGTTACTGTGTTCATTCTAGAATTTTATTTTCAGTTGCATTAGTAACATCTGGAATTAACTTAATCTTGCTGCGACAGGCAGTTGCTAGTTCTGAATGCAGCTGTGAAAAAGCACAGTGTTGTTCACTTATATGTTTGCTTTTAGCATGGCAAACTGTCAGTGGGGAGCTCAAAAAATGATTTAGATTTAATGTTAATGGGAGGATGCTCTGTATTGCTTCACAGTGGTGGTCTTTTCAGACAGTATTAGGAAGCTCCTACCTTCCTCACTGTGATTGCAAATCCTGTGAAGCAAAACAGCCTATCCTTCCTTCCTTCCTCTGAGGAAAATGGACTGATGCTGAGAAATGAGAAACTAACATGAATCTGACAAATACAGAAAATCCTCTCACTGGAGGTCTGTCTGTATTGACCATTAATTCTAATGATCTCTGATGGTGCAAATGGATCAGTTATGTCCTGACTGTAGTCCAAAACATTGTCTTGGGGAGAAGAATCATCCAGCCACCCTTCTTCATAGCTTAGCTTTTGGTATATTGAGTCCTGTTTGACAATTGTGATGCCAATATATTTTTGTCCTATTGGTCCTGCTGAGCTGGAAACGCTTTGGGAGCAGGAGCTCAGCTCTATTCTTTTCCATGTGCTGTTCACAGAGTATTTTACTAAGTATCAGTTGTGAGGCCAAACATTGCACCTGGGTAGATTGGCACAGTCCAGTGCCATGAGTTTTAACAAGTCCAAGTGCCAGGTTCTGCACTTTGGCCACAATGACCCCATGCAGCACTACAGGCTAGGAACAGAGTAGCTGGAGAGCAGCCAGGCAAAGAGGGACATGGGGATACTGGTTGAAAGCTGAACATGAGCCAAAAGTGTCCCAATAGCATCCTGGCCTGGATCAGGAACAGTGTGGACAGCAGGACCAGGGAAATACTTCTGCCTCTGTACTCGGCACTGGTTAGGCCACACCTTGAGTACTGTGTCCAGTTTGGGCCCCTCAATTGAAGACAGATGTTGAGGTGCTTGAACGTGTCCAGAGAAGTGCAACAAGGGTGCTGCAGGGGCTGGAGCACAGTCCTGTGAGGAGAGGCTGAGTGAGCTGGGCATGTTCAGCCTGGAGAAGAGTAGGCTCAGAGGAGACCTCATTGCTCTCTACAACTGCCTGAAGGAAGGTTGTAGCCAGGCAGGAGTTGGCACCTAGGCAGGAGTAGGCAACTCTTCTCTCAGGCACCCAGTGACAGAACAAGAGGACACAGTCTCAAGCTGTGCCAGGGCAGGTTTAGTCTGGATGTTAGGAAGAAGCTCTTCACAGAAAGAGTGATTTGCATTGGAATAGGTGGCCTAGGGAGGTGGTGGAGTCACAATCCCTGGAGGTGTTTAAGAGGAGGCTGTATGCAACACTTACTGCCATGGTTTAGTTAATTACAGGGTATTAGGTGATAGGTTGGACTCAATAGTCTCAGAGGTCTTTTCCAACCTGGTTAATTCTGTGATTCTGGAAAATAGACCTTGATTGCATTACTGATCTTGTTAATCTTGTCAGAGCAGTTATTATGGAAGGAATGCAGCCTCATTTGGTCTGTGGACTGAGTTGACTTTAAAATCAGTGTTGTAAACTTGTGAAAAGCAGAAGGAAGTAGGACAAAGATGAAGGAAGTGAATCAATGTGTGATGCGAATGCTACTCATGAAATTTTGCAGAAGGTGGCTGTCAAGGTCTGGAGGCCAGAGATTAACATTATCTCTGTCCAGAGGAGCAAGACCTGTTTTTATAGATTTCTGTGCTGTGAAATTAAGGTACAAGCAAGACCAGATATCACCACAAAACTATTTATTAGGGGATAAAGTTGGACAAAAGAGAGGCAAGGAGGGAGTTGGGGAGAGAGAGAAAGAGAGAGAGAAGGAGGGAACAACGGAGAAATTAGGAGAGGAAAAGTGCAAGGGAGGGAGAAGAGCAAGGAATATATTACTATCAGACAGAGATGGTGTGAGAGAAAGAGGTGCGCATGGTCCAGGGCTCCATAGCGTTCATTAGGAGTCTGTCTTTTGGCTGGTGGAATTTTTCTTCCTTGAGTTCTCCTTCCTGAGTTCTTCTCCTGGCAGGCATTTCTCAGGTCTTTTTTATACAGTTTTTCCAGTCCCTGTCTTATCAGTGTCCAGGTGCAGCTCCCCAGGAATTCCTCCTATGCATTGTCATGCCTTATCAGGGGTCTGGCAGCAGCATCGGGGAGGGCCTCCGCCCCCTCCCTGTGCTGCTTACCTGTTCATCCCCTCAAATACACATTTTCTTTTTTCTTCGGGGTAGTTAATACTGGCCATGAATATCCTGAATACCAGTGCCAGGCAGAAATCTGGGAAAGTCACAAAAAAACCACAGTATTTACATCCTGGAGCATCAGCAAAGGTCCTGTATCTCTGATAATTTGCATCCGTTAAACATTCAGCCAGGAATATTGTCTGAGTTTGGGGAAGGAAACGTGGCAATCCTTATCTTCATTGAGTCAAACAAGGCAGAGCCTTCAGACTCTCCCACTGGCTGGGTGAGGCTGAGATGGAGTGAAAAAATGGAATAAAATGGGCAAGGATAAATCCCAAGATGATAATGTGTTAACAGAGAAATGAAAACTCAGATAGGCACCATAGAATCATAGAATGGTTTAGGTTGGAAGAGAACTTAAAGATCATTCAGTTCCAACCCCCAGCCATAGGCCTAATTTTGTAGTATTGTCCACTACAACACTTGAGGTTTCTTAAACGGAGACTTTGGAGAGCAGTGATGTTGTAGCATATAGCTGAAAGTTGAAAATGGTGAAACACCACCACTGAAACTGCAAGGGTTGACCAAGATTACATGTTTTTGTGATATGGAGTCACCATCCATTATTCTGTGGTGTGCTTCTCCTAAGCAATGTGGGCTGACCCTGGAGCAATTGAGCCAGGGTAGTTTTTGTCACCGATTGCTGGTGGCAAAGCTCAGAACTGGAGTCTTTCAACCTCTAACTTGTTTTCCCTTTTGCACTTAGGAGAAGGAAGATGAGTGTTGTCTCCAAGATGGAAACCTGGTTTTGTTCAACAGTGGGTTTAAATTAACCTCACTGTAAGTGGGAGCTTGATGGCTTTTTTAGTGCAGAGATTTGTCTGTTTAGTTAAAATAGCTTCTTCTGTTCAGCTGCTGCTAATTACATTCATCATTAACTGGTCCAGAGCTTGCAGCACTATTCATTTAAATGATTGTTAATGGGAACTACACTCATTGAGACATTGGGTTAAATGCCACTTTACTGAGTATGTGTTGGTTACTTCACTGTAGCCAAATCTCTGCTCTTGTGTTGAGAGAGGTAAAGATTTCCTTCCTTCCTCACTAAATTTACTCAAGATGTGACCTGAGTATATTCAATTAAAAGAAAGCCCATCAACACTAGAAAAATCCATTAAGAAAGCTGGAGTAATGGAGGAATAGAAGAATAATCTTAGAAATTAAGTTAAGCAAGAGCACAAATATTTGGCTATTAAAGCAAATCTTTCATTTTATTACTAATTTTCAAAAGCTGGTTCTCCTCTAGAAAGTGAAGTCTTTATCCACTGGAGCAATGCAGCACAGAGAAGCAGCACTGCATCTTTGACAGCCTCTGGTTTTGAATTAAACCTTGCAGACTGAACCAGGGAACTCCAGTGTTGAAAGCAAGAGTTGCTGTTGCATGAGAAGAAGACATTGTCACCTTGCTTTGCCTGATTTAGTAGAGCAGAACCAGTGAATTATGCAAGCTCTCAAATCTCTTCTCTATGTTGTCTTGGTCCAGAAGATGGGAAGGAGATGTGTTTCTGTTTGAACATTCCCATGAGTGAAATTAAAACACAAATGAGGTAATATATCAAGACAAGACTACTAAAGAGAGAGACAATGGAGCAAACAAAACAGAGAAAGAAAGAAAAGGGAGAGAGAGGAAATGGAGAAAGAAAGAGCAGGAGCACTCCATGGTCCTTTGGTGGTGGGAGGGGAGGAGATACATCCTGGGCTGCTGCTTCCAGCATGAGAAGTCCCTGGTCATGTTTCCCTCCACCCTAGGTAAGCTAGCATAACCCAGGGCTTCTATTATATTCCTAGTTCGTCACCATAGTTTCTCCTGGCCCATCTCTTGTCACATTCCAGGGGGTCTTTGTCACATTTGCAGGGGTAAATGCTGACTTGCCTCTGCCCTTCTTTGCTATCCACTGTCCACCACACCACCTGGGCAGTTGCTGTCTGAGATCACACACCAGGCAGATAATTCAAGATGATCTTTGTTGATCATGAGTTCTTAATGTAATTATCATATCACCAGGTGGTTTACATGTTCAAGAGAGGATTCTTTCATATGAAGACAAGCCTTACCTTGGCCAGTGCCACTGGCTGGACACTTTGGCTGCAGTGTTTGTACAAGGAATCCCTGTAAGTGGCAGTGGGCACATAACAACTGTTTGGTGACACTTACCCAGCCATAGGATCAAAATCCAAATAATACTTCTCCACCCATATGCTTCCTAGAAGTTATATAAGTAAGAAATTGTAAGTGCATGAAGCCAAAAATATAAAAGAGTGGAGAACAGATGAAGTGAGACATTTTTGTCTTAAAATAAAACTTTCCTTTCTGATTCTGATTTCGACTTTCTTCAGTCCAGCTGGCATTCCTTACCTGCCTTCAACAAATTCTGCAGTGGCTTTTACTGAGCTAAGTCTTCATATGTGCCTCTGCCCTCACTGACTTTCAGCTGCTCTTGCTGCCATTGACCATAACTTTCCCCAGAATGTTCTTCCCATGAGAGTGGTGAGAGCCTGGAATGAGTTGCCCAGGGAGGTGGTTGAGGCACCATCCCTGGAGGTGTTTAAACACGAGGCTGGATGAGGCTCTGGCCAGCCTGATCTAGAGTAGGGTGTCCCTGCCCATGGCAGGGGAGTTGGCACTAGGTGATCCTTGTGGTCCCTTCCAACCCTAACTGATTCTATGATTAGTGACTCTAACATCTTTTGAATTGCATTTTGTGATCAGGACACATTTTTAATCATATTTATCACATTTTGTCACTTTGTCATATTTTGACTTTAATTTTGTCATTTTCTGACCCTTCACCAGCTTTCTGTGAGAATGCCCCAAAGACCTTCTCTTGTTCTTCCTTTACTTTTCCCCCCTTGTGTCTTGGTACTCTTGTCCACAAATAAAGAATTAACTTACGTCTGTGTTGATAGGTCACAGATTTGCTTGCCTATTCCAGGCCAGTTTTATTCTGTTCAAACAGTGGTCTGGGGTTGCTTTTCTACAAGATCTGATTGACATCTAGATATCAATTCAAGCCACCATCAGCATGGCTATTATTAATATCTTCTTTTGCTGTCTCTTTTGGTCTCTTTTTGAGGCAAAGTCATGAAACGGAGGTACATTGTATCCAGTTTGATTGTGTCTTTCAAATCTCTTTGCATACCTTCTTCTAATGATGTGGTCTTTATGTAACTGCTACATAGCTAAAAGTCTTATCTTGACTCACATCACCTGGCATCTCATTCACTGAAAGATTCTTTTCTCCATCTTTCTTCCATTTAAATTGATTTTAAAAAATCACATGCTGAGGTATTTTCCTAGCTCAGTACGCTGACAATATCACTTCTTTCCTGCATTCGTCTATTAGTTCCCCTGTCTCTGTTTATACAAGGAAATCTTGTTTTCATTTTGAACAACCTTCTTGTCTCATCCCCACATGGCTTGTCATTTCTTGTTCATTTTCAAATGTCAGCTTCCAACTTTGAAGGGATGACGATGCCAGCTCCTTTCCTCTTGTTTTTACATCTTCGAGTCATCACCTTTCCCATGCTTACCCTCATGTTTGGAAGGAGCTCTCTGAAACAGCAAAAAAGCAACTTTCAAGTCATTTTAGAAGTATTTTTTTGCTGTGATTCCTTACAGAAACCTTGACAAGTTGATAGTGTGCCAAGGCAGATCTTTTTCATGCTGACTGCTATTTCTTGTATTCCCTGGCTGTTTGGGAGCCTCAGATGTTTCCCGCTTCAAACATAGATCTTCTTTTTGAGTCTCCCATCTCAATAGAGCCCTGGTCCACAATCTGAGGGATGCTGAAATAAACTTTGCTTCACTCTAGGCACAGATAAGAAACTATCTGAAGCTTGTGCCACTGTCTTTCTCCATTTCTCCTCTGCTGCAGCCCACACTAGAATTCTTTTAATCTCAGCTGTGTGATATTGGTGATATAACCAAGATGAAAGTACCACTCTGGCTGTCAGCTGATGCAAAACAACAAAATTTGTCTGGTTACTGTTTGCTATGGTTTCTTTGGACCTGAGCCAGGTAAAAGTGAAAAATGGGTACTGTACAACAGTGAACTCTTTCTGTGTTAACAGATTACAGCTTATGAGGGACTGGATCCTGCAGAGGTTGTTTTCACAAGTACCTTCATCTGCTTGCCCTCCAGAAGGGGAAGAGTGAGACCTGAGCACTAGGGACATTCTGGGCAGCTTGTAAAATAAGATTGTTTTTAGAAGATGTGTAGCTATCCCAAGCAAGGAGAGGAGCAGGACTTTGAGGGAGATAGACGGCATGAACCTTGACAAATTTATTTAAGAAAGAATCATTTTACATTCTTCATAGAAGAATATAATCAAAATAAAAATCTTGTGCTTTGGCTTAGGCAGAACTCAATTTTTCTCCCTTTGGTGCCTCTAACCAATGACAAATCTATCCACGATTATCTTGCAGCAGACGCCTATTTTATGGCAGATGCCCTCAGCTTCATGGCTTACTCCAGGTGTTTGTCCAACCACATCCATGTGGGTGCTTCACATGAGGGTGTCTCAAAGGTGCTAATGATAGAAGGTCTGAAGCTGAATGTCCATATGTCTTATTCCTGAACAAAACAGACTTTCAGAGGGAGATGATTTTGTGGACAGTTTGAAAAAAAGGAGGGAGGCCTTGATTAGGTTGGTTGAGCAAAGGAATTAGATGAAAATATCTCTGAAATTGATACAGAAACACAGTACATAATTTCTAACTAAAATTAGTGGGGGAGAGTCTAAATTTTGAAAGAAAATGCTATTCAAACTGAACTATAAGTCCTCTTGCTTTTTTTTCAAGTGAAGACATTGCTTTCTTTCAAGTGAAGACATTGCTTTTTTTTTAATCTCCAGAGTGACAAAGCCATTTGTGTTTTATTGACCAGTGTGTCTTGATCTGCCTGATGACATTTCCCACGATTAATGTGTCTGCTCCTTCACAATGCATATGCTTCATGTTGCATCACAATTAACCATTGCTACTTGGTATGGTAAGGAGGGACTCTCTTTATCTGCAACTGCATGAATTCTATCTGCATTTCAAATGGCAAGTAAATAGACAGGTCCCCTATGCACTTCTCTCATCTACCTTTTTCAAGTGGAGAAAAAAAAATATGGAAATTCATACTTAGGTTCCCAGTAGCACATATTTTGTGGATACAGCATATTTTGGAGAGCAAATTGGTCTGGAAATGGAAAAACAGTAACAAACTTCACAGTGTATAAGATATAGAACACACAAGTGTCTCCCATTATTATAAAAGCTTGACTTTGTAGCTTTTATTTGTCTTGGTAGAAATGTCAAATTAATATTTATGAGCCCTCTTTAGTGCATTTGCTAGGGTTTTTTCCTTTGTTTTCTTTATAAATTGTCAGCCTAATGCTATAATCCAGGATGTTGCAAAGTATGTTTTTAATTCAATGGCAATTTCACATTTTGACCCAGTTCTGCAGGACTGTACCATTGTGCTCAACATAAAATTTACTGATCCATTTGTCTCTAACATGACTCTTCACACACAATGAGTTAAACTTGTGTGCACGGATTTTTTGCCATGATAGGTTTACAAACATCTCAGGATCAGGCTCAATTAGAAATTTGTTATTGTTTTAACTAAACTCAGTAGTCAGTAGCTGAATAGAAGCCAACAATAGAGGCTGAAATTTGCCTGACCATTGTTTAAGTAAGTATCTCACTTTTTTTTTTTTTTTAAATTTTCTTTTTAGGATATCACAGAGTATAAAATGAATCTTAATTTTAATCAGTGATTGGTTCCTCTTCTGGGCTTGCCAGCAGAAGCAGCAACCAGAGATAGTGTCCTTGGCATATAGGTCTATTTGCTTACAGTGCTTTGGATGCAGATTCCTCCACCATTGTTATGGAGATTTGCAATAGCTAGGAGATGGCAATGGCTAGATATCCCCATCATTAAACTGAAATAGACATGAACCAGTGGGCTAAAAATTAAATATATGTGTATAAATGTCAAGAAGGAATAGAAACTTGCAATCTGTTTAGTTCTTCATTGCAAAAGTAAAGATGGTTTAAGAAATGGTTTTGAGCTTCACTTTGTGAATTTATATTCTTGCTTCTCTTGCCCACCCCTCCCTTATATATTCTCTGCTTGCCTTGGTAATATTATTTGCCTCTGGTCTTTATAAGGTCCCTTGCTGACAACTAATTTTCCCTTTTGCAGGGAGGATTTCAGATGAACCATGGTATTCTGAATATATGTAATGGATCTGAATAATATAATCTGTCCCCCAATAAAAAAACAAAATAAGTGTCACAACTGATATATCTTTAATAGGCAGGGGCATGGCATAATTGTAGAAGGTGCAATGAACACTTGTGGTCCCTGTACGTTTGTAATAAAAGTTGACAGGATGCGAGAAGTCCTAAAAAATGGGGTGGTAAACAACACAAAGGGTTTTATAGAGCCTTTTACACAAGTCAGGTGGTGAAGCCTATTCTAGTACTATTCAGGACTGGCCATTTTATTATAAAAAAGGAGATACCAGAGCTCAAGGATTATGACAGAGCTGAGTGAAATGAAACATTCTGATATGAAAAGGGATTGAATGAGTTGAGATTTTTCATTTAGGAAAGCGACAAATACAAGTGAAATGGATAAAAGGACCCAAAGTCACAGGAAAGAAATCTGAGTTTTTTTTTCATTTTGACTTGAAAAAGGCTGTATTACATAATTAATAAAATTATCAAAATTGTGGAGCTACAGAAGCCAATTTCTACTAATCAGAAATGACCACAGTAATGCATCTAAGCCAGATAAAGTGAGAGGAAAAAAAAATATTTTAAACTTTCCATATTTTGTCTTCATTAAAACTATCTAAAATTATTGATAAGGGAAAGGATCTGAAATTTCATGCCTCATAGCTTGAACATGCCACTGGCAGTGACAACAATGGGTACAGACTATGCCCCATCTGCCCATCAAAAGTTCTTAGGGCTTCTCCTAGTGAGCCTCTGACTGGTCATGATTAGATCCTGTAGTCAGGTTGGTGGCCTGGTACTGTGTTGTAATCCCTGTGAATGATTAAATAAGAAATCTTCAATGTGATCTGGAGTCGCATTAATTTAGTTCTGAACTTTTATTTTCCTCTGGTATAAATTAGTGAAGCAGACTGGAAGGGCAGGCAAATTATTTATTTACAATAACATCAGAGCAGCCTTCTTCTGCGGAAAATCAGAAACAAATGATGATCTCTTCCAACTCAAACCATTCTATGATTCTGCAAACTTTCGCTGCAAGTAGTACTTTCAGTGCTACTCTATTTGACCAAATATTGAACTCAGAAAAAGTACTCGAAATATTTAAAGAGCTTACTTGATATATATTTTCTGTCTGAGAATTAGAATAGGAAGACAAGAACTTAACCAAGAACTCCTGAATTCCAGTTTGAGTGCTGCCTTTTCTGTTTCTCTTTCTGAGTGAATTGCTTATTCTTTGAGCCTCTCTCTCTATAATATGGCCAGTACTTCTGAGGCCTGAAATCAAAGATACTGCATTTTAATTTAGGCATGCCAGGTGGAAGTATAAGTTTATATTCACAGGTCATTTTTCGTTGTTGTTTGTTTGTTTTAATTTGAGATTCTTCTGAACAACTTTGCTTGCTTTTTCCACAAAACCATTAGATTGTGGATGACCTGGATTCAAGGTAATGTACTTAGGTTTTGCAAAGCATTTAAACTCAAAACAATAAAATCATGAGGCATTATTTATCACTAGCACATCTTGTATGCTAGGTCTGGGGTTTCAGATGTAGTCTTTTACACAGAATCATAAAATTGCTTTGGTTGGGAAAGACCTCAAAGATTGAGTCCAACTGTCTCTCTAACACCATCATGGGCCATTAAACGATGCCCTGAAGTGCCATGTCTACATGTTTTTTTTAACACCTTCAGGAATGGTGACTCCACCACCTTCCTGGACAGCCTCTTCCAATGCCTGACATATGCTGGTGTGCTTCTGTAAAGCTAGAGATTCCGTTTTCATATTTTCTAATGGTGCAACTTATATATAGTGGGAATATGCATTCCGAATCAGTGCATGAATAGTTTCAGCATGGGCAAATATCTTAATATCTACATTCCAGATCTGAAATGTCTAGAATCATTGTGATGAGTTGTATTGTCAGATTATTTTACTTTTTTAAAGTTTCACATCAGTCTAGTATTACTGAATAAAATGCTAACTACAGCATGGAGTTATTTTAATATTATGTAAAGGACTGTCATTATAATTTATCAAATGTGGTGCCTATCTGGTATTGTTTTTTGAAAGTCTCAGCTTGTAGCTTATCCCTGGCAGACCTGAAGCACCTATGCTGGGAAATTTTCCTTGACCATGTATGCACACATACATCAGACTCGGGTGTTTCTTCCACTTGTAGACAGTTGTCTCTGAGCACTGCAGGGACACTTCTAGGAGCACTTATGACAGGATAATTGAGTTTTGTCATCCTTATCTTATATTCTGCTGACAGCTTTCCAATGCCATTAAAGACATCATAGAATTGATTTTTCTACCTTCATAAGCTTCTGTCCTACAGCATAAGCTCTCATAATGAGCCTGAGCATTTGCCACGTTTTCAGACACTGAATCGATATGCTCTGTCCCTGAAACAATTATAAACTTTATCTTTTCAAGATTCTCCTTTGCCTTTATGTCAAACTCATATAAACCTACAACGAGAAGCATTTCTCCACAGCATTATCTGTGGTTCCTTGTCTGTATTCAGTGCAAGTATGTTTCCTCTTCAGATAGTTTCCTGTAACTTCAGCTATCACATGAAGCTGACCTGCCATAGTCAGCTAACCAGTAAAAACTCACTGCAGGCATTGGATGCAGATGCCTCTTCGACAATGTCATGATAGCAATTGGCTTCTTTTTAGTACATTCTGGCTTCTTACAAACATAGAAAATCTTTCCAAAGTGACAGATAGAACTTAAGAGTGATTATTTGTCTATTCTGGTTCAGCACTCCATGCTGGTTTTGCAAATTCCTGCTATTTGCAGTCTGCAGATTCCTCCAGAGATATTTTTTTCCCGGTCTTATCCACTTCGTCTTATTTTCCTTCCAAAATCTGCACTTGCATTTATTTGTGGTTTGAAAGCTTGGAAATGTTCTTTCCTTTTTCTCAAGTTTGGATAAGGAACTGCTCGTATTCTCCATCTCCAACCCCTCCACACCCGCCCCCCATGATTTGGGCTCATTCCTAATACAATCTGATCTCCAGACTCAGTAATTTCACAAGCTGAAATCGCACATTTGCCTCAACAGCATCAAATCTGCTCTAAATTATCCAACTCTTTTCTCCGAGTTTTCTTATGAAACGTTTCTCTCTCAATAGCTTCATTTCTGTCTAGGAGCTCAATATTCCTGTTCTGCACATTCTGATAAATTATTTTCTCTTGCCTTAGTCATAGGCTAATGTGCAAATTTAGTACATATGCGATTGAAGTAATCCAAAGACAATCTGCCTATTCTTATCCATGCTTGCCAAACTCCTGCTTCAACTTTTCTGTTTCCTCCTCTGTTTCTGGAGAGTTCCAGCTGCCCAGTTTTTACTGCTCCTTCTCTTATTCGCCACTTGTCTTAGATGTAATCTTCAATTTCTGTAGCTGTACCCCCAGTGTCAGACTGCCAGGGGTGCGTGTGTGTCATACATTTAAAAATCTCTGTTAGGCTTCTAAGTCCTGAATCTTAAATAAATAAAGCAAGAAAGTTAATAGCTGTTAGAGGAAATAGCTTCTGGAGAACAAAAAAGGTTTATGTGTGGGTTTATACCATACACTAATCAGTTTCTATCAGAGTGTTTCACAGATGTAATTTCTAGCACCGAGAAAGTAAAAGCTCAAATTATCACTACAAAACTACAAAACAACAAAAAAGGCAATTTATGCATATTTTAAATTTAAATTATTATGCATTATTTTATGCAAATGTGTTCATAACAGCAAGATTGAAGCTCTTATTCTTACAAAGGAAAGGTCAATAGTAGAGAGCAGACTTAGTGAGAATTTTCAGGAAGCAAAGTTTTTTCTTGCTGAAAATATGAATTAGATGGGATACAGATGAGCCAGGTGCTTACATGGTATCTGGCCTTAACTCCTCACAGCCTGAGCAACACCCACCTATGCACTAATCCCTTTCCTTATCTTTCATTTAATAGTGTGCTGGGTAACATTTGGTAACCAGCAGGTTTCTAGGTTCCCTGTGTCAGGTTAATTGGCAGGCAGCTCCCCTGCTATATGGTTTCTGCCATACTGCCAAGAAAGCATCATGAGACTTCAGGGAATAGGGCATCCACACCTGCAGGACAGCAGTGAAGCCAAGAAATGCATTTTGATTGTCGGGTTCGTCCTTCACATGCAGGACCCGGAACAACACAAATGCATCAATGTGATGGATAGGTTGAACACTTTATTAGCGACAGGATCGTTCTCTTCTAGTGTTAGCTTATCAGCCAAGGCAACGTGCCAATTCTGATTGGTAACATAAGTTCTGCAGGGCTCTGTCCATCCTAACCAGAAGCATACTAATTGGTTGGTATAATTAAGCACAATCCCATTACTAATATTCATGACAACTTGTTATTTTCTAACCCAGATGTTTCTCTATCTCTTACTTCTATGGGAAGTAACTGCCATGTTATGGGAACGCCTTCCTTAACCCATGAGAGCCAAGGTCAGGCTTCTCTCTATCTCATACCCAGCATTGATCTTTTACACCTTGATTTTTCTCCTGCTCCCAGAATTATTCTGGCAGGTAGAGTGGTTTGGTGCCATTTGTGGTTAGAAACCATTACATGCAATGACAGATTTCCATTCTCCAGACTGCTAAGCCTATGATTTGCTCTTGGAGGCTACATTTGTGGTCAGCCATTGGGAAAATATTTTGGAAACATCCGTAAAACTGTCTGGAAGATGAATACATTTGCCAAACTAAACTGAAAAAAAAACCCTGAACCAACCAAAACCAAACCAACGTCAAACAGCTTAGGATTCATAATTAGGAAAAAAAAAAAAAAAGATTTGCCTTTATTTGTTTTGGAGAGATTGAGACCTTTTTCGTAGGCATTTCTTGACAAAACAGCATCACACGAGGTTGAATCATCTTCTCAAATACTTCCATAAGATGTCAGAGTGCTATCTGAGTTATGGATAGCCACTGACACAGCTATTTAAAAAAGCTGCTGAAGAAAAATCACTTTTAAAAGATGAATGGATGGCAACATTAAGGCCATAGGTTCTAATAAATGAACAGTGTATGTAAAAGATCATGAACTGTTAATAGTATCTTGTACATAAACCTTGCTATTTTTCAGCTAAACATGTTTCCAGTGCTGTCAGTTTATATTTAGCAAAGATTTTTGACAGCTTTTCTTTTAGATAACATTATTCTAGAAGAAACTTGTTTATAATGATCAGATATTAAAGGCATGATAACACCAGGAATTTTAGAGATTTTAAATTAAATCTCAAATAGTGACCAAGGAAAGAAATGTTACGTTGTACCCCTTTTTGTTAAACATTTATTACCAGTCCTGGACAGGTCATTGAAGGGCCACATTCTTTTCCTGTTCTAGGCAGGATCAAGGCATATATGAAATAAATACAGATCGACAGTAAGAACACCAGGGGAAGAGAAGTGACCACTCATCCCTTCAGTGAACTCCATGGGGTTTTTGTTAGCGCTTGATTTAACTCTCTAGTAGCTTCATTCCAAAGATTCTTTGGTTTCTGTGGATGCTGCAGCAGCAGTGACACAAAGTTCAGTTTGGAAGAGCAGAATCTGGTGTTAATTAGTTAATTGCCATTCCCACACTCATTTGCAACCCCATCCTGCCCAGTTTCCTGCAATCCATTTTGAATGCTGAACTTTTTCATTCTATAGGTGAGTTCTTCTACGGGGAGTGCACACAGCACTAAAAAGAATATTTACTCTTATTTCTAATCTAAGTAGAATAGCTTTGCAACCCTTTCACAAGTGGCAGGGTTAGCTGCATCCCTTATGCATACAAATGCAGTTCTGTGTGGATTAGCCTAAGGGCATAATATAAAGATGCTCTGGTTTCACTGAGACACAACTGTCTTACCAATATAGATCCCCAAACTGATGGGCTTCCTCAGAGCAAAACAAGATTCTCATCAAAGAACAAATCAAGATTTACTTTCCTATTTTTATAATTTAATCAAATCCTTTGCACAAATACTGAATATATTTTGAATCACAGAATGTTAGGCATTGGAAGGGATCTCCAGCGGTCACTGAGTCCAACACCCCTTCCAGAGCAGGATCACCTAGGGCACAGGAATGCATCCAGATGAATTTTGAAAGTCTCCTGAGAAGCAGGTTCCATGACCTCTCTGAGTAGCCTGTTCTAGTGTTCTATCACCCTTGCAGTAAAGAATGTTGAGGTGGAACTTCCTGTGTTCTAGCTTGTACCTGTTGCTCCTTGTCCTATCACTGGGCACCACCAAAAAGAACTCCCATAATATTTTTTCATGTTGTTGTTTTTTTTTTTTTTTAAAAAGTTTACTTCAACTAGTAGAACACGTAAAGATTTAGTCTTATATTTATAAGTTTATACTACTAATATTGCTCATGTGCACAAACATCTGTTATAACTATTATAATATCAAATTAATCAAATGCAAAAGTGTCTTACTCATGTTCATTCTTGTGGCTGTCTCCTGTGGTATAGTTCACAGATACAGTGTGTAAGTGAGGAGCCCAGGGTATGTTATGATTTGCCTAAACCAAACCCCACCCTCTTCATTTTGTCAGTTTCAAATTTCTCACCACTAAAGACTGCATGCTCTTCCCTTCTTTTAGCCAGGTAAATCCATCACTTCATTAATCATTCAGCAGCTGAGCTGGATTGTGGCTGTGGGCAGGCTGTTGTGTCAGATCGTTCTCTCGGTGCCCCTGCCTGTATTACCAGCACTATAACCTTGCTAATATTTGATAAGCACCTATATACAAGATACATCCGAAACAAAGTGTGAACTAAATTTGTAATATTCATTGTTGTAAATATTGTTTAGATTAGATAGATAATTCTCAGTAAACTCTGAGGGAAGTAGAGAGGGGTGGATTGTGCTGGTTTGAACTAATTGGAGGATTTGAATGAGAAATTAGGCTATAGGCTGAGAGAGGAAAGCACTGATGATGCTACTTCACTCATAGCTTTACTGAGAAAGAAAAAAAATTGTTTTAAGAGTTGTAACCCAAATATAGATAAGTCAGACTGCTTCAGACTGCTCTGGGGCTGTGGCTGCTCTTGCATGGCTCCTTTCTCCCTGCCTTTTGTAGCTGAATCTGAATAATTCCACTAACTTCTTTCCTGCTACTAACTCCCTGGCCAATCTCCCTCTGCCTATCTGCTGCATGAAACAGATGGTGAGATATGATTGGGGAAGGGGGGGGAAGGTGGTAGGGGTGGTTGGTTACCCCTCTCAGAAATTTTGATCTCTGGAAGGGGTGTGGTGTTTTTGTGTTACCTTTTTTTACTCTCTATATATGTAAATATCTGTTATACATGGTAAATATCTGCTTGTATATTGTGCACAGCTGTAAATATAAAGCTTAATTTATTAACTTCCAGTTGACTGAGTCCTAGCCTGGGTTATTTCAAAGTGAGTGTGGGTTGGGGGGGGCAGATAACTGCAAACCACCACAGCAATCATAAACAGTGATAAGATCCCCCCGTATCCTCATCTTCTCCATTTTAAACAAACCCAGCTCCTTCAGCCACTTCTTGCAGTGCTTGCATTCTAGACCCCTCACCAACCTTGTTGCCCTTCTCTGGACACGTTTGGACATCTCAACATCTTTCTTAAATTGAGGCCAAATATCTCCTATTTGGCCTCTGTCAAAATTGCACAGGGCTCTGACCCATGCAGGCATGAAGAGCTGGTGCAGATGAAATGAAGTCTGCAAGCTTGTTCTCCTAACTCTTGGCCAGAGGTTCATACTTTCTAATGAACACCAGCAAGATGGGATCTGTTCCTTGTGGGCAAGCAAATGGGGTTGTCAGCTCTTTCACCCCCTTTATGTAGATCTTCTTTGGTTCATACCTGGTTTTGTAGCAGTTTTCTGCTGGACGTTGTATATGTAGTCTTCAGACTCAGAAACTTGCTTAACAGCTACTTGTTTTTTCTGCTATGTCATCAAGGCTCCGGAGCACCCATGTGGGTTTACTTGATTGATCAGTCGAGCTTGTTCCTGTGAATTAATGACTGGGGTTATGTCACCTGGCATTTGGCTCACCAGCATCATCTTTCAGCTGTGGCCTTTTTTGGGAAATAAACTGCTGAGAATAGTAGTCCAACATAACACGCTGCTTTCTGCAGTGTCCATTAGGTGTCCCCACATGCTGGTGGCTCCTGGGTGCTTTAATTACTTCTCAATTAACAACGGCGCTCTCTGTGTGCATTCTTTGGATGGAGTCTCAGATTTCCATTCTGAACACAACACTGTAGCACTTTCACTTTATGCAAGAAATTATCTTTCCTCAGAAGAACTTGCACCCTTGCAGGCCACTATTTGTCAGTTGCCACATCTGAACTTTAATTAACATTGCATTTGTAAGTCGGTAATATACACAAAATGGTAATTCTGAGCCCATAACCACCTGGCAGGTTCTTTCCTACCACTGTGAAGCTACTCTGTTTGCAATGCAGAACAGTAAGAGAAATTATAAGCAAATTAAATATACAGGCATAATGCCATCTTTCAGCTTTGTTGTTTGCAGCCAGAGCCACTGCTGGAGTCCTTGTTAGAACACTAAGTTTTCTCCACTTGTCTGACTCGTTCTGTCCTAGGTTTAAAAAAATATATATGCATTATTTGCTGCCTGAATTATTAGCCTGAAATTTAACAGAGTCTCACAGGGAGAAGTCAGCTTCTCACAACTCCAAGGACAGGTTTTCCTGTGTGTGGGTGGTAATAGGAATAATTTCAGTTTCCATTTGTTTCCCTCCTTGGTCCTCCACACCTTCTTTCAAGAACCTGAAGGGCACTCAGCACTGCAGAGGTGACTGCTGAACGTTGAACTTGGCCGTGCATGAAGCTAGGACTCACCTGGCAGCAGAGAGCATTTCTATGCTTTTCCGAAGGCTTTTGTTCATATTTTATACCCCTTTCCCAACCTCCTCTGTATACTTCTGGGAAATATTTGGTGGCTCATGCATAGAAGAAAGCACACAAAGGAGACAAAAATATGGTGTTACTTTTCAAATTTATAGGCTACACATAGTGAAATTGAGACTGCTGTCTGGAGACAGGTTTGCAAGTCCTCATTGTTTGTCTGCCTTCGGAGAACTTTCCCATAATTTCAGACAATTGATATGTATTAATTATCTTCTTACATCCAAGATATAATCTGAAATATTTCCTCTTACTATTAAAAAATGAAGTTCGCTTCCTGACAAGATTTTAAATAATGAACTGAATTGTACTTTCTGACATGATTTATCATTGCAAGAAATGATGGAGTATCATTATCTTGGTAGAACAATGCCTGGCTTTTTCCTACTTCAAGCACAAGCAAAAGAAATATTACTTGACAGCTTAGCCTATCATGTTTGATTTGAACAAAGCATAATAGAAATACTGAAAAATTGATTTTCACAACCTAAATAAGTGCTTATAACACACTGAGTGGATTACCAAAGGCAATACAGTGCGTTACGAGCAGAACCATTGTTAGGGCTGTTTCCCTGATACTTGTCTGCTTTGGATTTTTAGACAAAAGTATTTTTTTGTATTAATATTTCCATCATGCCAGAAACTACACTTAAGCAAAGTGCCCTGTCTTCCAGATTTCAAACATTTTTCATGTCCCACACCACAACTTAAGATTCCTTTAACAGCAAAACAAATTAGCAACAGACTTCTGTAGCTGCACATGCATGGTCTTTCTGTAATGTACTCAGACTCCAACTGTGACTTCAGATCACTCATTCAGAAGTTGTCTGCACAAAGTGTTTGAAAGAAAACTTGCAAAATTAATTCTATTCAACCTTCTTTACTGAGACATTGATGTTTTCAGAAGGCTAATTAACAATGCATGTTCTTTTAAAGCTAATTATGTGTTACTAGCAAACAGCAAGGAAATAAGTACCATCGGAATCTCTGGAGTTCACTCAGATTTTCACTCTTGTCTAGCTATATGAAGAATGCTCAGATTAGGATATAGTTCCAGGTTAGAACATCTGCCTTTAGGTGTTAACATATACACTATCTCAGCTCCCATTGTCATGAATGGAGGAGGTTGAGTCCACACAGCTGGTGAATCAACTGTAGTGGTGAAAGACCTTGGAGTACCAGTGGATAGCAAGTTCTGCATGGTCAAGAGAGCCAATGGCATCCTGGGGTGAATCAAGAAAAACTGTGTCAAGCAGGTCTATGGAGGTTCTGCTCCCCCTCTATTCTGCTCTAGTGAGACCACACCTGGATTACTGTGTCTGGTTTTGGGCTTCCCAGTTCAATAGAGACAGGGACTTGCTGGAAACAGTCCAGTGGAGAGCCACGAGAATGACTGGGGGACTTGAGCATCTCCCCTACAAAGAGAGACTGAGAAACCTGAGGCTGTTTAGTCTGGAGAAGAGAAGGCTGAGAAGAGATTTGATCAATGTCTCTAAATATCTGAGGGGTGGGTGTCAAGTGGATGTGGCCAATCTCTTTTCGGTGATCTGCAGCAATAGGATAAGGAGCAATGGCTACAAAGTGGAAACATAGAAGGTTTCATTTCAACATGAGGAGAAACTGCTTCACAGTGAGGGTGACAGAGCACTGGAACAGGCTACCCAGAAAGGTTGCGGAGTGTTCTTCTCTGGAAGAACCCACCTGGATGAATTCCTATGTGAACTACCCAAGGTGATCCTGCCTTGGCAGGGAGGTTGGACTCAATGATCTCTGGAGGTCCCTTCCAATCTCAAATGTTTTGTGATTCTGCGATTCTGCACCCAGAGATAAGTGGTTCACCCTCTACCCTCCATGTAAGTCAAGAGTCTCCTGTCATCTTTGATGCCTGCTGAACCTTTGTTTGTATCTCCAGAAAGGTCTATCTCTCTGTAGGTCCTGTGGCATATCTGCAGAATCTGTGGCTTTGGCAATAGGAATTCAAACCACTCTCTGCCGCTGTAACTGGCAGCATGCATGATACACTGGCAACATGCATGCCCAGCCTTTGCAGCAGATGTGACCAACTTTCTTTCTCTCCAGAACACAAGTCAATCCATAGCAAGGCTTGATAGGAATCTCTAAATTTTGCAACCCATGTTTAAGTCTCCAGAATCTTTAGCGTCAGGATGTTGACGGTGCCTTTTCTGTACTCTCTGAAGCCAGCTTGATTTAGCATTTCTGTGTCTAAGATGGTTCCTCTGAGCTCCTCCTGTGCCGTGAGTTAAGATGGCTTTTTCCTCTGTCAGCAGCTCACTGTTATGTGGAGCTGTAGTAATTTTCCCCCTTGTTTTCTGTGATAAGATGCTGGGGCATGACATGTTAATTCATGGGTCACTTCATTCATTAGCATTTATATAATGCCTTTTAATTAGCATATCCCTTTCTGCTTCCTTGGGTTCTGCTGTCAGATGCTTTTAAGGATGCTGCAGTAAAACTTTATGAATTATTTCTCTTGAAAAATTGTATTTTGTTAATAAAAACAGTTACATGCTTACATCATCAAAGATCAAGCTTGTATGAAAATTGGTGAATTTAGGAACATAAGTTTTTGTAGAACACTTCCTTGTTCTATCCTGATGCTTACTGTAAGCTTTCGGGGCGTGAGAGTCCCTCTTCAGGACAGATAAAATCATAGAATGGTTTGGGTTGGAAAGGATCTCAAAGATCATCTACTTCCAAAACCCCTGATGTGGAGAGGGACACCTTCTGCTAGACCAAGTTGCTTGAAGCCCCATCCAACCTGGTTTTGAACACTACTAGGAAGGGGGTATCCACACCCTATGCCAGCGTTTCACCACCTTCACAGTGAAGAATTTCTTTCTAATATTAGATTAAGCAGCCAAATACAGTCTTTTAATATGTGGCTCTGTGGATGGTGTCACCACCAGAAATTTGGGTTCTTTGACAATGGTATGACGTATACAGCACCAGGGTTGTTGACCTTGAAACAGGAGACACCTCTTTCAAAGGAGGAAGAGGGTCTTTGCAGAGGAGATTGCAGAGCTAGTTGGCAGGGCTTTAAATGGGATGTGAAGGAGGAGGGGGGCAAAGTCATCAGGCTTCTATGTGGCAAGGTGTGGGAGGACAGACTAGTGTGGGAGCAATGGAGGATTAGTAAGGGCTCTCAACCAGCTGCCCAGAAGCATGCTGGGGACAAAATAATGCAGTCAAAGTCTTGCAGAGATGAGCCAGATCCCCTTCAGGTAGTAGCTGCCAACAGGGAAACAATAAGTGGTAATACATGTGTTAGTGATGACATGAGAGGTAAAAGGCTGATAGCTACAGAGGTGTCCGAACATGGACAGGTGGGATCTGACCCTAGGGTTGAAGTACAGACCAAGGAAAGAGTGCCCAAAGAACAGGGTAAGGGAAAATCAGTGGGTAAGTCACCTCCAACAGAGGCACAACTGAAATGCCTCTACACTAATGCAAGGAACATGGGGAACAAACAGGAAGAATTGCAAATATGTGCAAGTCTAGAGGGTTATGATGTCATTGGCATCACTGAGACATGGTGGGATGGATCTCATGATTGGAGGGTAGGGATAGATGGTTACAGACTCTTCAGGAGGGACAGACAGGGGAGAAGAGAAGGGAGTGTTGCCCTCTGCATCAGTGGTAAACTAGAATCCATGGAGCTCCACCTGGGGATATGCAAAGCTAAAACAGAGAGCATATGGAAAAGCACGGGAAGGGGACATCATAGTAGGAGTCTACTACAGACCTCCTGATCAGGAAGGCAAAGCAGATGAGGCCTTTTACAAACAAATAGGAGAAGCTTCACACTCACAGGTCCTGGTCTTCATGAGGGACTTCAACCACGCTGACGTCTGTTGGAAGGACAAAACAGCAGAGCACCAGCAATCTGAGAGGTTCCTGGAATGCATTTATTCCTCCTCAAAGTGGTAGAGGAACACACAAGAAAAGGTGCTATGCTGGACATAGTCCAGCACATGTGGTAGTTTATCAGTTACCTGCCACCCCCACCCTTTGATATAACCCAGGCTAGAACTCAGAATGGCTGGAAGTTGGTAAATGAAGCTTTATATTTACAGCAATGCTCAATATACAAGCAAATATTTACAATGTATAACAGATATTTACAGATATATACAGTGAAAAGGTAATACAGAAACACCACACCCCTCCCAGAGATCAAAATCCCTAAGAGGGGTTTTCTAACCACCCCTATCACCTTTCCCTCCTTCCCCAGTCTTATCTCACCACCTGTTGATGCAGCAGATAGGCGGAGGTAGATTGACGGAGGGATTAGCAGTAGGAAAAGAAGTTAGTGGAATTATTGAGAATTAGCTACAAAAGGCAGGGACAAAGGAACCATGCAAGAAGCAGCCATAGCCCAGAGAGGCCTGGAGCACTCTGACTTAGCTATATTTGGGTTACAACTCTTAAAACAATTTTTTCTTCTTTCTCAGTAGAGCTCTGAGGGAAGTCACATCATCCGTTTTCCTCTCTCAGCCTATAGTCTATTGTTCTCACTCAAATCCTCCAAATAGCTCAAATCAGCACAACCAGCAAGTAGGGGCTGGTGAGGGAAGTGAAGCTGAAGGGTAGCCTTGGCTACAGCGACCATGAAATGGTAGAGTTTAAGATCCTTAAGGCATCAAGGAGGGTGCACAGCAAACTCACTGCTCTGGACTTCAGAAGAGCAGACTTCAATCTCTTCAGGGATATCCTTTACAGGGTGCAATGGGGAAAAAAGTCTGGAAGGAAGGGGCACCCAGGAAAGCTGGTCAATGCTCAAGGATCACCTCCTCCAGGCCCAGGAGCAATGCATTCCAAAAAAGAGGAAGGCAGGTAAGAATGCAAGGAGGCCTGCATGGATTAATAAGAGCTCCAGGACACACTTAGACGCAAGTAGAAATCCTACGGAGAGTGGAAGCAAGGACAGGTAACCTGGGACCAATATAAAGAAATTATTCATGCAAGCAGAGATCAGGTTAGGAAAGCTAAAGCACAGCTAGAGCTGAATCTGGCTAGGGACATTAATGGGAACAAGAAGAATTTATTCAGGTATATTAGTGAGAAAAGGGAGACTAGGGAGAACGTGGGACCCCTTCAGAAGGGAAATGGAGAGCTGGTGACAAAGGATATGGATAAAGCTGAGGTGCTCAATGATTTCTTTGCCTCAGTCTTCAGCAGCAAGTGCTCCAGCCATGATGTCCAAACTCCAGAGGCAAAAGTAAGGTCTGGGGAAGTGAAGACCTGCCCACTGTAATTGAAGATCATGTTCGAGAGCACCTAAGGAACCTGAACGTGCACAAGTCCATGGGGCCTGATGAGATCCACCCACAGGTCCTGAAGGAACTGGCAGATGAAGTTGCCAAACCGTTGTCCATTGTATTTGAAAGGTCATGGCAGACTGGTGAAGTTCCTGCTGACTGGAAAAAGGCAAATATAACACCTATCTTCAAGAAGGGAATAAAGGATGACCCTGGGAACTACAGACCAGTCAGCCTCACCTCTATGCCTGGCAAGCTCATGAAGCAGATCCTCCTGAAGGCTATGCTAAGGCATGTGGAAAGCAAACAGAGGTGATTGGTGGTAACCAGCATGGCTTCACCAAGGGCAAATCATGCCTGACAAATTTGGTGGCTTTTTATGATGAAGTCACAGCAGCAGTGGACAAGGGAAGGGCAATTGACGTTGTCTACCTGGATCTGAGTAAAGCATTTGACTCTGTCCCATATGACATCCTGGTCACCAAACTGGAAAAACATGGACTTGATGGGTAGAGCACTGATGGATGAGGAATTGGCTGGATGGTGGCAGGCAGAGAGTGGTGATTAAGGGCACAATGTCCACCTGAAGACCAGTGACAAGTGGTGTCCCTCAGGGGTCAGTGTGAGACACTGGAAGGGGTTGCTCAGGGAGGTTGTGGCTGCCCCCTTTCTGGAGGTGTTCAAGGCCAGGTTGGATGAACCTTGGGTGACCTGTTCCAGTGGGAGGTGTCCTTGTCTATGGTGGGGGGTTGGAACAGGATGATCTTTGAGGTCCCTTCCAACCTAAACCATTCTATGATTTTATGAATCTATGATATCCAATCCTAATCTACCCTCTTTCAGTTTGAAACAATCATTGCTTGTCCTGTCACCACATTCCCTGATGAAGATTCTTTCCATCTTTCCTGTAGGCCTCTTTTAGCTATAATACCTCTGTAAGACCATCTCCAGCCTGGGATGGACAAACCTTTAATCTCCCAAACTTTTCTCAAAGGGAGGTGCTCCAGCAAGCTTATGTCTCTCTTGTGCTTGGGACCGCTGAGTTAAGCACAGTAGTCTAGGCGGAGTCTCATGAGAATGGAGGAGAGTGGGTGAATCACTTCCCTTCACCTGCTGCCCTGCTTCTCCTGCTTCTCCTGATGCAGCCCAGGATGCCATTGGCCTGTATAGAATCACAGAATGCCTTCTCTGGAAACTTTAGTGGAAAAAAAAAAATTGCAAATGTATGTTGTCCCCACTACAGCAAAGGGGTTGGTCTAGGTGATCTTTAAAAGTCACTTTCAACAGAAACCGTTCTATGGTTCTGTGATTCATAAATAAAAACTTAAGCTCATGTTGAGTAAGAACCTGTATTAGGGAAGTCAAAAGAACTTCTACAAAGTCCATGAACCAATCAGTAACAGGATGATGAAGATAATGAGAGCTGTAAAGAGATTCTAGATCTGCAAGGACTTGTGTAAAGGATACAAGATTTTCTTCTTTCAGTGGAGATCAGCAAATGTCAGTGAATTTACATGAATTCTCTTAGGTGTTACTAAACCCATGAGAATATAAAGTGAAATATATTCAAGCATGACCAACAAAGTCCTTTGATGTTCATGGAAACCTGCAATACAAGGTTAGAGCAATTAGTGCAATGACTGTAGATGTTAAGTGTTGACAACTAAAGTCAGTCACTCCAGCGAAAGGGTTCATTTAAAGTGTAATTTATTGCATCAGAGTAGCAATCTCTTAAGGCTTGCACTAGACATTGTGACAAATATGTTCAAGGATCATAAGGCAGAGTTTATAAAAGTACAACCTATAGTAATTTACACTTGTATAGGAACATTCATTCAAAGTGTTTAACAAACATTAATTAATTAAGCTGTGTAACACCCCACTGTGAGCCTATGGGTGAGTCAAAGCATTAGCATCTCAATTTTACAGAAGGTTAAGCTGAACTGCAGAGAGATTGATTTGCCTGAGGTCACACAGCAAGTCAGTGGAATAACTGCAAATAGAGTCTGCAGCCTGAAGTTCTCATTTCCCTGTTTTTACCGCTTGTATTACACTTCCCACTAGTAAAATGAAGGGGAAGAAAGAGGCGACTGAAGTGAGACTTGGAATATCGTTGACCTAGTTTTCTATGTGTGTTCTTCCTTTTTCTTCAGCCTAGACACATATCAAAGGATAGGCTGGTTTTAAAATATTTATTTAGAACTTCATTACTTTGCCATCTATACTTTGCATGCTTTCAGAATTAAACATACCTGGGCAGTAAGAGGCAACCTGAGCTTCAGGCATGAAACTTTGCACAGTCACCCTCCATCCCTTGCAACTCTGTGTTTACCCACTGCATAGATATGGTCCCTTGGCATGCTCATTGCCCATGCATAGCTTGGCTTAGGGGCAAGCAGCTGGCTGCAACAGGAGTGTGGATAGGAGGTGAAGATGGAGACTGCTGCCCCATGTATGTTTGCCTTTGCAAATCACCTCACCAAAGATGAGGATGAAATTTTGTCTTAGACCCTGCCATGTTACCTGATGGGCATATGACATCATACAGTAGAAAATCTGGGGTTGTGAGTTTTGGTATCAGAAACTGGTTAAAGTTTGTTACTGAGTACAGAGGGTGATACCCTGTGAAGAGGCAGAGCCCTGGGCTGAGCAGATATGTGCTGTTCCAGTAAAAGGAGACTGTGAGGTGTTTGCAGTGAAAAGGTAATAGAGATGCAGAGGAGATGTTCTGAGGTGAGGCCTTGAAGCAAAGACATTACAAGTGGTAAAGAATAACTATGGAAGGTGACAGAATGGAGAAGGAATGTTGTATTTTTATGGTTTTACTTAGCTTTATATTTAAAGCGATGTTCAAAAGAGGTTAGGTATGAAGATGCCTCTCTGTAAGTTGAAGAACAAGACTAAGAAGCAGTTATTATTAATAGTAGATTGCCGTGGAATTTTCCAACAAACACCCTTACATTACCTTGAGAAAGTGTGTCTGATTTGGATTTCTTGCTCTTGTTCCTGGTGGACCACACCCTGAAGCCTCACACAAGGATAAACAGATTTACCATTACTACATTTTTCAGATGTGGGTCATAGGTGTTTCCTTAAGGCAATCTGAATGTCTGAGATTCTCACGCCACTTGGTGAAAAACTCAGTGGATTGGAAGAGGTAAGATGCTGGGAAAGGCACAAAACTGTCATGTGACATTTCTTGAGCTTGGAAATCACAACAGTTCATCATGATATGTTACATGTCTATCCTGTTCTCAGAATGGACAACATCAATTACTCAAGTGTTTGTCATAGAATCATGGAATGGTTTCGGTTGGAAGAGACCTCAAAGATCATCCAGTTGAACCCCCGGCAACAGGCAGGGACACCTCCCACTAGATCAGGTTGCTCAAGACC
>VWZI01015944.1:0-13769 GCA_013396835.1 Psilopogon haemacephalus | reverse complement strand
CAACTGTGTCCTGGGCTGCATTAAGAGAAGCATTACCAGCAGGGCAAGGGAGGTGATTCTCTCCCTTTACTCTGCTCTCGTCAGACCCCACCTGCAGTACTGTGTGCAGTTCTGGAGCCCCCAACACAAGAAGCACATGGAACTGCTGGAGAGAGTCCAGAGGAGGACCATGAAGATGATCATAGGGCTGGAGCACCTCTGCTATGAGGACAGGCTGAGGTAGTTGGGACTTCTCAGCCTGGAGAAGAGAAGGCTTTGAGGAGACCTTATAGCAACCTTCCAGTATCTGAAGGGGGCCTACAGGAGGGCTGGGGAGGGACTATTCACAAGGTCTTGTAATGACAGGACGAGGGGGAATGGGTTCAAATTGGTGGAGGGGAGATTTGAACGGGGTATTAGGAGGATGTTCTTCACAGTGAGGGTGGCGAGGCACTGGAACAGGTTGCCCAGGGAGGTTGTGTCTGCTCCCTCCCTGGATGTGTTCAAGGCCAGGCTGGCTGAGGTCTTGAGTGACCTGATCTAGTGGGAGGGGGTTGGAACTGGATGATCTTTGAGGTCTCTTCTATGATTCTATGATAAGTGTTGAAAGCAAGACTAGATGACTGTAAGGTTCCATGTCACAGGGTCTTGAAGGAAAGCAGAATTTCAGTGTGGGCATATCACATCTGTGTCATACAGAACAGTTCAGCTCCATCTCCATCCTTAGCTCTATACAGTGTAAACATAAAGGGTGAGAGCAATGAAAAATAACTTTATTTTAATGGTTTTTTTCCCCCAAACTTGCTGTCTGCCTCTTAGTCATCTCCCTCATGAGCAGGCGAGAGTAAATATCCACTCCTGCAAGACTTGTAGACCCGTGGTGCCTTCCTTACCCTGTACCTGTTCTTCCCCATTTCTCCTTGGACACTCTACCACTGTTGATGCATCCCTGTGGTTCACCTGCAGCAAACTTTAGAGCACTGCAAAGTGCTGCCACCTCTTGTCACTGACAAAGAATATTAGAGGCACCTGAGAGATAACAGGGGTCCATCAGTAGGACAAGACCATGACTAAAGCATGGAAGGCAAGCTAGAGCCTGCATCCAGGGCTGCAAGTGATATATGTGGAGATAAGTTAGATATCACACCACTTCCCCAGCTAACAGTAGGAGATGCTGTTACCTGGAAGCAGATTGCCAAACAGCAACCTGAGGACTTGGTGTGGCAAGAAGACACAGAACAAATATGAAAAAAATGGTTCTAAGGTTCACACAGACTCAAGTGCCATCTGCTTTCACCCTTTCGCTATGCTATCTTCTTAAACTTTGGAAAAGAATGAATGAGTGAGAGAACCTTTTTGCAAGTGAGACAGTCTAATTCCACATACACAATGTAAATTTAAACTTGATTTAATCTTTACTTCTTTTATCTGGTCTGCTTTTAATTTTAATTTTCCAAGGTTCCAAAAAGCTCCCTATTTATTTTATTCTCCCATAAGATAAACAATATAATAGGCAGAAGATAAGCAATGAAAAAGAACAAATTGTGCAGTCTGGCAAAATGTTCTCCTTAGGAAAACTTTCCAATGATTGCGAGAGACAAGAGATTTCAATTGGACCTTTGCCTGGAGAAATAACAGAGAATTAAACCTAAATAAAATAATCACACAACACAAGTTCTCACAAGTGGAGAAATTAAGTTCTATTTCAATTCTGACACAGACAGTGAAGTCTTTGTCCCACCAATGGGCAATAGGTTTGCCATTGATTTTCAATGAATCCAAGATTTCACTCCTGGGCATTTTCCCTTATACTTATTATCTCTTTACATATAAATATCATCTAATACTTTCAGCTTGATGAATAATCATGCATTCCAAGACCTGATATTACCATCCCATGTAGGCTTGTGTATATAATGCAGTTTTTTATTTTTGCAGGCATTATGACATTTTGCAGAAAAACAAACAAAACCCCAACAATGAAATAACAGATGAATTCTGGTGTTAAAATGAAAGGGAACACATACTGACTGTCAAACAGGAAAAGAAATCACTGTATGTGGTCATCGATATGCATCTGGTTGACAAATTAAGACCTAAATTAACTCAAATGGCTTAACACATTGTGGTAACCATATAATGGAAGCAAAAATCATGGAGCTGCAGAAATATATCACAGTTGATAAACTGCAGTTTTGAAATGAAGAGTCACAGACTCCAGCTTTTATTATGGTAAGAACAGGTTAGTACTTCCTTGCTGCATTTAAGAATACTTGTCAAAAAGTTATGCTTCTATTTAGCCACATTGTGAAGAATGTAGTAAAATTGAACATTTGGGGGAAAATACTGCTGAACTCTCAGAGCAGAGCAATTTCAGATTAGTTTGCAGTGTATTTTGCTGTACCACAGATGGCTGAAAAGCTGTTGGTAAGTTCTTATGCTGTAAGTAGAGAGCAGCTGCAAACTTCTAGCTACAAGCTAAGATGAAATATTCCAAGATGTGCAGATGTGTCCTGGGAAACTCAGTTTCCATAACAACAACTTTTGGTGCCATGATTATGAAGCTGTCTGCACCTCAGTTTTCACTAGTGGTTGCCACTAGAATTCTGTTATTTTGGCTTTCACTAAAAATTTTATTTGTACAGTTGCACAGCCAGGGTACTTGTTTTTAATATAATTTAACTTTATTTTTAAAGACAAAGGCAGAGTTTCTAATGTACCTTAAAGATTTGGCATAGTTATATAAGAGGAAGGAACCTGCATTAATATTTCATCAGCTAATAAAGTTGAAACACTCCTGTGCCATGAGATATTATAGTAGAGTAAATAGTTACGTTCTTAAAATATCAAGCAATCAGGAAGTAAATATTCAGAATTCAGCAAACAATGGATTTCTCAGTGAAGCCTAAGAACTCAACTACTGGGGAAGCACACTTGAAATATAGAAGTGTGGTACATGAGAAAATGTGAAATTCTGAGCTGTTAAGAGCACAAACAAAAATCAACTCAGAGTTAAAGCTTTCTCTTTGCAAGACAGATCCCAGACAGTGTCTGTGTCCATTTCCCTTCTGAATGTGAACTCCAGAAGGCACAGATATTGTCAAGTGTTATGTAGAAAAATTCAGGCCTTTATAGCTGCTTTTTTATAGCAATGCATGACCCCATATGAGAATATAATAGCAGTATGTCTACTGAAACACAGTGATTCCCTTGCACTGTTTCAGAGGGCAAGAGTATGCCCTGCCAAAGTGCAGCTGTTAACAGATGATATTATTTCAGTTTGGAGAATTTAATTTAGTCTATCTGCTTTCTTCGCTAGGCTTGCTGTTAAATGTGTTCCAGTGCAGTTACCTGACTACACTTCCAACTAATTTCTGCTGGTTTGCTTTTTTTAAAATATGAATTAATGCATTACTCCATTCCTCTTCTGTTTTCTCCTTGTTGGTCTACATCTTCCTCTTCTAGTATCAGGTTGTTTTACATACGTTTATTTCTCTCTTTTTCAACTTTTGTTTTCAGTTATTGAGCAATTTGCCATCTTACCTCCTTACATATCTCTCTCTTTTCCTAGTTCCTTATATTGTTTAATGCCTCTCTACCAGGCAGGATAAGTAATGAATAAACAACAAAACTTTTGGCAAGATAGGTGCTGAATGCTACATCAAAAAAAAAACCTTTATTTCCTGCCTGCCAATTGGTCTGTCTTTCTATGACTGAACAATAAGAGGGAACTGATCCTTGACAATAAAAAATGGAGAAATTCTTGGTCAGAGATCACATTTAAAGAAATTCTATTTAGAAGAGAAGGAAATGCAATCAGTTTTCAGAGTAGCTGAATTTCTTGACAAACTTATTTGTTAGTATCAAAGACCAAGTTTGGGTTTATTTTGTTTGGTTTTTGGGGGGTTTTTGTGTTTTTTGTTATTGTTGCTGTTTTTTTGTTGTTGTTGTTTATTAAAGGGAGCTCCCTATGGTTTCCACTGACTTATGCAATATTAGATGAACTTCAGAGTAGAAAAGCATATGGTCAGCTAAGTTTAGTGTTTGTATACTCCATAGAATCACTAGGAAACTAAATGTACTTGTGGGAAAGACCTATTAAAACCTACTAATCAGAATTACAAAAGGAAACAAGAATGTGATTTTAATAGAAAATGGCCTTGGGAAATGTTAACTATATAATTTAATTCACTCTTGGTGGTCCGTAGAGACTAAATGGCGAATTTGATGCAAGGCTTAAAAACAAAGCATAATGAAACTGAGCAGAGAAAATATAAATTTACCAGACTTCAACAGAAGGGAATGGAAAGGAAACTGATCCAATGGAATGTGGAGCAGTAATGGCTTTGAGATGAAGCTTATTCACTTCTGCCATTTTTACATTTTTGATGTTGTGCCACCCAAATGCAAATACCTTGCCTCTGCTTTGAACCTGCATTGAAGAGAAAATGTGAACATCAGCAGTTGGGGAGTTCAAAACAGTGTGAACACAAGCAAGTATCTTGCTATCTCACATCAAGAGCTCCTCTCTCTGAACTCACATGCTCATCCCAGGAAATACTATCTGATCGATCACTAAGGTCAAAATTATATTTCTGGAAAGAATAGACACCAATGGGCTTTGTACATACTTCTTTGGCTGTGAAAGACCTCTTCTGTCCTTGCACAGGTGCAAGAAAAAAGTCCAATATAATATTTTAAATAAATAAAAATATCTTTTTATTCAAAGAAAGAAAAAATTCCTACCTTCTGAGCTTTAGCTATTACAAGGCTGAGATAGCTGACAACTGAATCAAGAATAGAACAGACTTGGACTGTGTTGGTGTCCTCAAGAAAACTGTTTCCACGGTGTAATACATCTGGAAAATGAACACATTTTATGTTCTCAATCATTAAAAGAAGAAACTATGCAGCATGTCCAGTGACACTGAATAAAATAGAACCAATGACAACTGTATTTTTTTTTATATATACTTGGACAGCTATGTAAGAGGCAAGTTTAGGCTGAAGGAGATAGATTTGGGCAAAATTATTATTTTCTGTTTTCAGCTCATCAAACAAAGGCATCTCCTTGTCAATACTCTGAGCCAAATGGTTCCCATTCTGATTCAGTTTTAACAGTTAGCAAATAAAAAACAACCATATATTTCTCAATAAATTGTCATAATTTGGAAGGAGATATTACTGTATTAAATGCCTTTTTATTTCTGTTCCATATGATTGATTATAATATAGTAGGATATTACTTATGAATAAAACAAACAAGCAAAACAAAAAAACCCCTCTAAACAACAACCAAAAAAGCCACCAGAAAAATCCCCCAACCCCTCAATCAAAGATCTTTCAGAAATAAAATGTGTAGAAGGTGAAAACTCTCTCCAGCAGTGACTAGGATACAGGAGCTGTTTTCAGAAGTCCTAGCTAGCAGTTTGCAAATGTGCAGATAAAATTCTGTCTCTAATTATGGAACATTTAAGTTAAATAGCCTTAATAGACACATAATGATAGCTTTATAAACCTACAGTTGCTTAAAATCTAAAGTAATTTCTACTTCACTTTAAAAAGAATCCATTAAATGCCTATTATGATCTTTATGCAATTTAGCAAGACATTTAAAGAATACTTTATAAAATTAAATAGCAATTTACGAAAGACAAGTGTTATCTATATAGAATAACATGATATTAATGTGAACTATCTTTTTCTGATTAAACAGTGAAATTTTTATTGAAAGTCTTTTGGGATGGATGTAGCTCAAAATGTTATCTATATTTTTAATTGAAATTTTAGGGATATCTAAGAGGAGAAGAGGGTGCTCAAAGCAATTTTTTCACTTGACTATCTGTTAATTGAAACTCTAATAACACTGAAAACAGCTTGGAAAATTACCTCTCAAAAAAATCCTTAGTTTTATAAAATTACTTATGTCACATTTATAAACTGTGGCTCTCAACTCCAGGTAATTACAGAATACTGGAGATTTCATTCTATTGTATTATAATTTGTAATGTTGTCAAGACTATGAAACTATTTTAAAAGTCAGTGTAAATGTTGTTGTGGAAGGCCAAAAAAAGGCCTAATATGTATCATGGCTTGTCCAAGCATGACCTCCCTTCCAGAGTGAGGAGCAATGTGGGAAAAGGACAAAAGACTTGGAGCCACTGAGTCTTCTGTGATAAACAAGGTGTACACACATGTGTGGACTGTGTTTTTCCAAATTTGGGTAAAGCAAGCCCCTGGCTTCACCTAATATAGTTAATTTTTTCAAAGTGCTATTCTGATCAGTGAATCTCTGTTGTCCAATAGAGCAATCATGACTTGGGCAATTGATGAGCGTAAGTGAAGTTGTAAACGTCATACCATGCCATGTCTGGCCATGTCATGCTTCGCCTTGCTTTGCCTTGGGACCAGGAAGCCTTCCTGCTTTAAACCATCTTTGCTGCTAATAACAAGCTTTGATGCTTCAAGCTTGTCTGCCTGTGCCTCAGTTTACCAGGGAGAGGCATAAGTGCATTCATGCTGTAGGCAAGACTGTGGGCTTTGGGCATGCTGAAAGTGGGCTGAAACCTATGGCCAGCCTCAGCATGAGCAACCCTGCCACCAGGCAGTGACAGCCTAGACTGGGCAGAAGGGGAGAGCTAAGTGCCCCTGAGAGACCTCATCTCAGCCTATGTGGTGAGAGAGAGCAGGTTACTGCCACACTGCAAGACACCATGCTTGCCTGCACACCTACAAACCTCCATGAGGAGTCTGGAGCCCTGGAAAGGACACTGCTCATTAATGGATCAAGACCAGGTCAGAGACTGCGCAAGACCCAGCACTCTGCCAGAATCCTAGGGAAACTCCAAAAGCTTCCAACGGGTATTGTACCACTGATAGCAACCCTCCAAGTGTTTTTGGGTACTGTCTGGAACTATAATGCAGCCCCAGAAATTCAGCGACACTAGTTTGTGAGTAAATATTCTAAAAAGCCTATTTGCTTTGGTTCTGTTTGCTCTGTAACTGTAACTAATTGTAATTGTGCCTTCCGCCTTAGCAGAAAGGAGCTTCTCAAGCCACCCTAGAGGGCAGGAAGCATATTGTACCACAAGAATCTCTCCAAAAGCTTGCTGTTTTTTTGTTTGCTAGTTTTGCTAAATTGTTTAAAATTGTTTAGTACTGCCCTATGAACTGTACATATTCCATAATCTATTTGCAGAACCAAGCATAAAGACCCTGTAAATATTTTGAAATTCATTTTAAAAATATGAATATTTCATAATTAATAAGCCATTCCATAACAGAGTCCAGGTAAAAGGCACCTATGCCACTTTATCTGAATCTGTATTACCTGTGCAAATGACTAAAGATTACAGAAATGGACAAACATAATAAAGTATCAAAATACTGTGCTGACAGCCTCCATCCTATGTCATCTTCCCCTCAAAACAAACAAACAAACAAACAAAATCATGTCGTAATAGCTGTTTCTTTTTTAAAATGTCTGGGAAAAAAAATAGGCTATTTTCTTACATATACACCTAAAACTAGGGTGTTTTAGTTTTTAACAACAATAAAATTTAAACCGCTAGAAATACTTCAACAGGAAGTCATTCCTTGGAAAATACCTTTTCTCCAGTGAAATCAGCTAATATCTTCCATGGAACACAAGTTGAAACAGAATATTTTGACAAAAAATTGGTTGTCACTTTGTAATAATCTATATGTCATAGAGAAATTAAATGCTATCATTTTAATGATCAGACTGATATTATGAGTAAGTTGTTTTCCTTCTGAAAGTCCTGAAAGTGAAACTATCTTCACATATGGAAAATCTGAAAGGATTTACATGTGCGATGAAATGGAAACCTTGTTTAACAAGTCCTGTTTGTACCACTCTTTTATTTTTAATATACAGCATGAGAAAAACTTCAAGCCACTTAATCCTTGTTTATTACAAAGTACACCACCTTCTGCTTTAGTAAAAAACAACCTTATAAAACTCTGAATTGCACTCCTTAGAAACAGATTTTCTTCTTTTTCTTATATTATGGAGAAGTTCTTTCTAAACCCATCCTTATTTGTGAGCATTTGATTTATAACTGAGTTCTTTTAGAAAAATACTGCTAATTAAATGAGAAGAATAATGTAAAGGAAATGAGTTAGAGAACAAATACTCTAAATTTCCCAGTCGTTCCCTGACTTTAGTAAGCTGTTTGCTTTGGCTGTCTTTGGCAGAGAAATGTATGGAAAGCATAGGAACCCATGTTACAATCCAGATTGTCCATACCAATCATTCATACTTTTTTTCAAATCAACGTATACATTTTTTATACTATTGTTTGTAGGAAGGCAAGATCAAACTCCATCACAAATAGTTACAACTGATACAATCTACATTCTCTTCTTTTTATCTCTTCTCGTTTCAAGGCAGACCCCACCTGGAGTACTGTGTGCAGTTCTGGAGCCCCCAGTTCAGGAAGGACATGGAACTTTTGGAGCGGGTCCAGAGGAGGGCCATAAAGATGATCAAAGGGCTGGAGCACCTCTGCTGTGAGAACAGGCTGAAAGAGTTGGGGCTTTTCAGCCTGGAGAAGAGAAGGCTTCGGGGAGACCTTATAGCAGCCTACCAGTATCTGAGGGGGGCCTACAGGAGGGCTGGGGAGGGGCTGTTCACAAGGTCTTGTAATGACAGAACGAGGGGGAATGGGTTCAAATTGGTGGAGTGGAGATTTGAACAGGATGTTAGGAAGAAGTTCTTCACAGTGAGGGTGGTGAGGCACTGGAACAGGTTGCCCAGGGAGGTTGTGTCTGCTCCCTCCCTGGATGTGTTCAAAGCCAGGCTGGATGAGGTCTTGAGCAACCTGATCTAGTGGGAGGTGTCCCTGCCTATGGCGGGCGGTTGGAACTAGATGATCTTTGAGGTCTCTTCCAAACTAAACCATTCTATGATTCTATGATTGTTAAACTTGTTTACATAAATGTGCATTCACACTCTGTATGACCTAGGCACAGGCATCTCACAGCTGGGAGAGCTGTTTACTGCAAATTTACTGAGAGACTGAGAATAGTTGAATATTACTGATCCTAACATGAAGCCAATCAAGACATGCACATTGAAAACTGGGTCCCTATTTGAGAGTTTAATGTTGTGGCACACTAATTCCAGCTAAACAGAACTGGTGAAATAGGGAAATTTTGCAGTGCAGGCTGCAATTATAGTGCTTTGAACTATTTTGAAGTTGCCAAGGGGACTACTCAGCCCTAGATCTTTTCTACAACATCCTTATGATTAGCAGGCTTCTTTCCTTCTCTCCTATTAGTGAAAAAGTTTCTCAGGAAAAAAGGACTATACTGATGTATTAATAAGAATATGAGAACACCAGTCACATGCAGAGAAAATAAACTTATAACCCATAAGGTTATAAAGCAGGTATGTTTTATTAGCACACTGGTGCATGAGGGATATGTCCACCACATACATGCACACCCGAGGTCCTAACCTTGTGGTTTATATGTTATTACTTAATACATATTCAAGAGAGTTCCAGGAAAGGTTTATGTATATACAAAGTACTTCTGAGAAGTGTTTTACATCTTCCTGCCCATGGTCCTTATCTTTTGTGCAGGCATGGTACTACCCTAGTGGTCTCAATGCCTCAGATTTTTCACAACTTATCCCTTGTTAGCTTTAAGCACACAGACACATAGAGTTACATAGTTGCAAAAGTATTTCTACTGCTAAACTACAACACCTCTGTATAATTACTTTTAGTACCAATGGACAAACAGATGCAATCACAACAGCTGTCTTATGGACACATGGAACAGTTTTGCTGTCCTTGCACTTGAAAATATTTCTCATTCAAACACTTGGATGTCTTAGGTGTTATTATCTCTGGCAAGGAGAGAAGGAGCAAAAGTAGTAGCATGAAGTGGTCAATTCGGATTTGTAAGCAGCTGTAAAAAGATTGAGTATAATTACACACAATCTACTGATTCTTTTGACTTTGCACTGCAAGGTCTTACTCTACCATAAAAAGTTTTGAATATTTTCAAGAAATTAAAATCACTCTTACAGTTATTTCCACAGCAAGCAAATTTTAAATTAGACAGTCTCTGCCTCACATGCAAAATGGAAAAAAAACTGTAATGGGTTAAGCCACCTGGAGCCTTCTGACTCCTCCCAGGGGGTGGTCTGACCTGCTCCCAGGTGTCATGGTTAGCCCCTCCCACTTCCTGCTAAGGACTTGCTATAAAAGTGGAGATACCTTGTCTTCCCTCTCTCTCATCCTGCCTGGCCATGTCCTTGTTGTTCTGCTGCCAGACCCCCACTTGCTCTCCAGCCAGCATGTGGAGGGATACTACCATTTTCCTTGGAACTCTAGCTCCCTGCTTTTTCTACACAAAACCCCTGCATTCTGCTTCATGCAACATGAAATCATCCATCCCAGCATTTGGACTCAATTGACTTCCACGGGTTGTATTTCTATTTTTGTGTATTTTGTTCCCTTTCTTCCTCTTTTCCCCAGCCTCTGTAATTTCCCTCAATCCTATATTCTGTTCCCCTTTTTTCCTCATCTTCTGTAAAAAAACACTTTGCCTCCTATTTATTGTTAAAGTTTTATATCTTTTTACTTCCAAATCATATTGAGTATTTATTGGGCTTCTGAGCTCAAGGGGGTCTAGCCTAAACCCAATACAAAAACAAAACAAAACAAAGAAACAAACAAAAAAACCCAAACAGGTTTGAATTTTGGCAGCACAAACCAATAAATATATTAATCAGAAAGGTCTTCACTGTATTATGCTGTTATATATTAAATATTTTTGGGGCTGCCTGCATTGCAACGGAGCATTGCAACAGACACTGCTGTGTAGCAAGAGAGGCACATCTAAACAGTCTGAATTACCATGTTCCCTAGAACTTGTCTGAGGAATCTTAAACTCCTGGATTCTGCCAAGGAAGTCATTTCAAGCAGTACTTTTAAGTTTAAAAGTGCATTTTTACATACTGCAAGAATGCATAAATGAACCCTTATGACATTTGGAGGGGAATAATTGATAGCTAAGGGAGTCCTGAATATATTAAGTATGCATCTTTTTATTTTATGCTACTAAGGTGTTAAAAATAGTTAGATCTTTTGACAGTATAATGGACGCTTAAGATGGAGATGCTTTCCTACTTGCTTTCTCTACTGAGCATAAGAAAAGATACAGCTTTTGTTTATGTCTCAAATGCATATATTTTACTTTATTTGGAACATAACACCTCTTTAGGGACATCCTGCATAAAATGTGAATGTGTGATGCTTTATTTTTTGTTCATTTGTTTGTTTGTGGTTTGGTTTTGGATTTTATTTTTTATTTTTTCTTCCCCCTTCAGAATCACATGTTGGACTGGTTAATTCTATCACCTAAAACCTTCTAATTAACTAAACCAGAGCACTAAGTGCCTCATCCAGTCTCCTTTTAAACACCTTCAGGATGGTGGCACCTCCCTGGGCAGCCCATTCCAATGGCCAATCACTCTTGCTGTGAAGAAGAATTTCCTAATCTCCAGCCTAAACCTGCCCTGGTGCAGTCTAAGACCGTCCCCTCTTGTTCTGTCACTGCCTGGGAGAAGCAACCAACCCCACCTGGCTACAACCTTCCTTCAGGTAGTTGTAGAGAGAGATAAGGTCTCCTCTAGGCTAAAGAACTACAGCTCCTTTTTTTCATATATGAAATAGGAAGAAACAGTTGTTGTACAGCTGTTAAACTGAATGCTGAAGAATTAAATGTTTGCAACTTATAGAACTGCTTGATCATATTAGACAGTGATAATAAAAAAGGAAATGACCAGTAAGTGCAATAGTAAGTTTAGGTAACAATAAAGTAAATAAACCACTAGGCAACAATTAAATAAATAAGAAACATTATATGTGAAGTGAATAAATTCCACCCGCCTGTTATTTGCATGTAGAAACAATCAGCTTTCCTTGACAGCTGGATGGATTTACACTACTTCCATGATCAATATTAATGAAATTGTATATTTGGTATTTCTAACTGCAGTGACTTCAAAGTTAAAACCCCCACACGGTTTGTTTTTAGGTCAAAAGTGACAAGATTAATTAGCAAAGCATTCAGATTGTTTCTTTCATGTCAAAACATAATTAAAGTGGCACAGAACAATGTAATTTATCACTTGACATGTAGCAAATTATTCTGATCTCCATAATTTAAATATAACATTAAGCAAGATCTTGTGCTGCTAATAATATAAGATTGTAGCTGGTATTACCTATTAATACATTTTCATTAAAGGCTTATTCATAATTTATAACTCTGTTGGCTGGTGAAAATGTTTTCTGCATGAAGAATATATTGTGGCCCCATAGATAACAGTTAGGTTCATAACATTAGAAGCCTTCAGTAAGGGCTAAAAGTGTGCTTGTCTTAAATAATGCTTACTGAAATAAATCATGGCTTGCTTTTGTTTTTGTTTGTTTCCCCATTTTTTTGGGTGTAGTACACTATTATGTGACTGAAGGAGTGACTGAGGGAGCTGGGGCTGTTTAGTTTGAAAAAGAGAAGGCTGAGGGGAGACCTCATTGCTGTCTACAGATACCAGAAAGGATGTTGTGGAGAGGTTGTTGCTGGTCTCTTCTCACAGGTAATTAGTGATAGAACAAGGGGGAATGGCCTCAAGCTGCAAATGGGTAGGTTTAGGCTGGACATTAGGAAACATTTTTTATTTTTTTTTCACAGAAAGAATGGTCAGGCATTGGAATGGGCTGCCCAGAGAGGGGGTTGAGTCACCAACCCTAGATGTGTTTAAAAGTAATTTGGATGTGGTTTTAGTAATGAGGATATGGTTTTAGGGTGGACATTGTAAAGTAGGGTTATAGGTTGGACTCGATGATCCTGAGGGTCTTTTCCAACTTGAATGTTTCTGTGATTCTGTGATTATTTCTTTGTTCTCAGCTGTTAGAAGTAATAACAGAACTCTTGCTCTATTCAGCATTAGTCATGGGAACACATCTCATTAATTTCTGGGAATTCATGCTTTGAAAGTAGAGCCTGAAAAAACACATGGTTTCCCAGAAGAAGGGAATGAAGCATCCAGATTGATACAATCCCTCTCTTCCAATTCTGCTATTCCTATCTTTATAAACCAGAAGAATTGTACTGATGACAGAACCATCTAGCTGCTCCAACATTACATGAAAATTTCACAACATAGATTGTCCAAGAGGAAATGTGAGCATTTGGCAACATGGAAATTTAATTAAGGATAGAGTTTGAATGTGACTTCTATGTGCCAGGGTAAGAGGAGTTGGCTTTCAATTACACTCATTCAAAGAAGACTAAGGTTGACTTCTTTTCCAGCAGCAAAAAAAGACAGGGCTCCCAAGCCAACACATCTTGAGCAGAGAATATATTTATGATTCAATTTCTCAGCACTTTTTCAAATGTATCCACTATTGCAGGAGCAATGACCAAGTTTAAGAACTACGAAGTTAGTAAACCTGTGTTTCTTTTGATCACTAAATTTCTAATATGTCATGTACAGTGGGGAGTCGAAGCTAGATTTCCACTCTTTGAAATTGTAGATTTTCTTGTTACTGTTTAAGTAGGGCTTGATGGATGTGCAATCTTTCATTTAAAAACTGCATAAGGCTCCTGGAGAAGAAATATTCTCTTTGGCAATAAGAAACACTTACTAACCAACTGACTATAATTGTACACAAGTGTGTTGGTTTGAGCTAATTGAAGAATTTGTGTGAGAAATTAGCCTGCTGCCTGAGAGTGAGAAATTAAACACT
>VWZI01015943.1:6255-27556 GCA_013396835.1 Psilopogon haemacephalus | reverse complement strand
TGTCAGGGTGGTTAAAGACCCCCATGAGTACCAGGGCCTGTGAGCGTGAAGGTTCTCCTATTTGTTTGTAAAGAGCCTCATCTGCTTTGCCTTCCTGATCAGGAAGTCTTTAGCAGACTCCTACTATGATGTCCCCTTCCCTTGCCTTCCCTTTAACTTTTATCCATATGCTCTCTATTTTGGTGTTGGATATCCCTAGGTTGAGCTCCATGGATTCCAGTTTATTACTGATGTAGAGGGCTACACCCCCTCCCCTTCTCCCCTGCCTGTCCCTCCTGAAGAGTCTATACCCATCTATCTCTATGCTCCAATCACAAGGTCCATCCCACCATGTCTCAGTTATGCTAATGACATCATAACCCTGGAGACTTGCACTAATGTCTCAGGCAGCTTGTTTCAGTGCTTGACTGCCTACACAGGAAAGAAGTTTCTCTCTGTTTCAGGCTGACTGTCTCCTGTTTGAATTTGTTTCTGCTGTCTCTCAACCTGACAATACTGTGTAGTAGTCAGCTCAGTCTTCTGGACCTGCTTTCCCTATGAGCTGTCACTACCCCTAGCTGAACAATCCCAGCTCTCTCAGCTTCAGCAGTTCCTCCAGTCACAGAGTATCTTGGTGTCTATCCACTTAATTTGTTCCAGCTGATCAATGTCTTATGCTGGGAGAGCCTGAGGTTCATGCACTGTTGTACATAAAAGACATCCAGCCTTGTCTGTGACCAACAAGACTACTCTTATACACAAAGTCAGTCATTGTTACTGAAGAAGTCCAAGAAGCTGGCCAGGCATGGTTTGCTTATGGTAAGAGTGTGCTGGCTGCTTCAAATGTCCACTGTTTCCTGTGCCCAGAAATGTGCTCTGAGAATAGATAGAATCATAGGATCCAGTTATTGGAAGGGACCTACAGAAGTCATCTAGTCTAACCTCCCTGCATTAAGCAGGCACATCCTCAGCCAGATCAGGTTGCTCAGAGCCCAAGCAAGACTGACCTTATCTGTCTCCAGCAATGGGGCCTCCAGCACCTCCCTCAGCAAAGTGTTCCATGACTCTCATAGCAAAGAACTTCTCCCTAATGTCCAATCTTAATCTACCCTGCTCTAGTTTAAAACCATTGTCCCTTGTCCCAGTGCTACATATCCTTGTAAACAGTCCCTCTCCACCTTTCAGTTGCACTGCGATTTTCCAATGGAGGAAAGGCAGATGATCTTATAGATTCCCAGACAGTCCTGCTCTCTTTTTCAGATGAGTGCAAGATTTGCCATTCTCCATTCCTGAGACACTTCTCTCAATTTCCATGAGTTTTCAAATATGATAAAGAGCATCCTTACAAGAACATTCACACTATTATTCAGTCTTTCTCTAGTTTTCTCCTTCATTACTATTGTAATAACACACACCAAAAAAAAAAAAAAAAAAAAAGGAGTGTTTGGTCTTCTGGTCCACAAAACAGTCTCAGCAGCACACATTTATTCTTTGCTAAATTCTTTATTTCAAAAGTGTTGAGTGACACTAGGAATAAATTTGTCTGCTCTGGCTTATTTCCTTATCTGGCTTATATGAGTGATAATTCAGCTGTTCTGGCATTCCACAGGCTCTATGAAATGCCAGGCAAATAATTTATTCATTTTTTTGCTCTTCCTCCTTTCCTACATGAATGGTTTTTTAATTATAAAAATATAACTTGGAGATTTGCCTGCTTTTCCATGGATTTCTGCAGGTTCTTACTACTACAGCAACAATAAAATTATCCCTAATGATTTGGTAGCTTTGTCGTTATGAACCTTCCTGGATTTGCTAATACATACCAGATTGCCACCTTTTTCCTGGCTAAATAACCCAGAATTCAGCCAGCCTATTATAATATCTGAGGTTTTCTGTTTATGCATTTCTTTGGTTTTGATCAAAATCACAACTTACTATCTGCCTGAAAGAGAAACAGCAATTAGCTATGCTAATTACTAGTTGAATTAGAGAGTCTTAGTTTTGTTGTCATTCCACCATTTTCAGTGTAGAGAGAGAACATGGTAGTGAAAATATTGTCTCTCTTTAGTCAAATGCAAGTGCTTGATTTATTGCAGTCATGCCATAGATTCAATATACTGCTGCTATATGATATTGTGATAAAGTCACAGAATAATTTGTATGTAATGAAAAAGGTATCAGCACATGAGCGATTCTAGGGAACTTGAGGTGGAGATTTGCAGCATATATGATGCACGTTGATAACCACTGTCAGGCATGTCCTGAAACAAATTGTACTTCATATGGAGTATTTTATTCTGCGTTAGAGACTGGCTTACGGTAGAATAGGAAGATATATGATCCCCTTACCATGCTGAAAAAAAGGATTAACTGTCTTCTTTGTCCATACTCCTAGGTATGCCATGCCCATGTCCAACAGAGGAATGCTATCTCTCATCTGTGCTATGTTTGTCACTAGGCAAAAAGCAGATAGAGACTTTGTTATTTCAGAATATGAAATAACAGCTCAGATCCTCCAAGACAGCACTGAGGAGGGCACTCACGGCTCTTGAAGTTTTGTCTGTCATGATTTGCTTTTCTGAAGATGGTAAATTCCTAAAGTGAGTAAAGCAGTCGCTTACTAAGCACAAAGAGCATGCTAGTTACAACTGAGTACACAAGGTGAAGTGGGACTCATTTAACTTCTCAGACCCAAAAGTAAGCTTGCCCAGACTAACAAATGTTTGTTTCAGCTTTTAATTAATACTTTTGTCATTGCTATATATTTCTGACTTTCTGTTTCAGAACAAAAACTCAGACTATGCACCAGAACATGTAAGAAAAGCTGCTCTCTGAATATATTTTATAAAAACAGAATTTTGAATACATTTCAATAAAGTCAGAAATTAAAAACTCTGGGTTTATTATACTTTTGCAGGCCAAAAAACTTTGAACATATGAATATTTTGGCTGAGTTTGCCTAGGCAACAAAACTTAGAGTACTGACTCAAGTGATCTTTGCACTCCTATTGCTATTTTCCCATCTTTAATGATAATGTGAGCAGACAGACTAGGATAAAAGAGGTTTAAATCCTCTTTAAGCTGTAAAAGGAAAGGACCCCGAGGATGTCTGGGCTGGTTTCTTCATCAGACAGAAGGTACACACCCATCATACAGTAAACATCTGGACTGCATCAAACTATCTGGGTGGAGAGGGCAAATGTCTCTGCTGAAGTTTTTAATGAACAATTAAATGCCTGCCTGCTTTTTCAAACACAGTTCTATTAAGGTGTCTCAATTTTATATTTGCAATTAGCTTGGAATGTTCAGTTATTTATTTATTTATTTATCTAGTTATTTATTTATTATTTTATGAATGGCTAGAAAACACAGATTTTATTTTGCAATGACAAAATAAAGAGACTTCAACATTCTGTTTTCTGTTTGAAACATAACAATATCTAAAATTCTTTAGTGTCTTGTTGTAGAAAAGCAAATCTCTGCTACAACCACAATGATGTGCATCCATCATGACCATTTAACAGACAGGGAAAATGCAGGTAGAAAAGAGTTGAGCCATGTGATTTCCACAAATAAGCGAGGCTTTACTGTCTCTCTCCTGCCCTCAGAATTAATGTTCTCAAGTTTTCTGTCCAACACTAGTCTCTTCCGTGCATGCTGTGATGCAATAGGAGCTTTCACATGGTATGGGCAGAGGTGAAACAAAGCGGGTTAGCAGGTGGTTGTGTAGAGCAACTCCTGACAGTACACAGCATGAAAAGTGGGGCTGTTGCCCTAGATGCAACCCTTCCCCTCTACACCAAGGGTGTTTCAAGAGCACATCCTGGCTCTCCCAATAGATGATGCACCTACACACTATGACTTTCTACTGACCACAATCTAGAACACCTTTTCTATGAGGAGAGGCTGAGAATTTTGGTTTTGTTCAGCCTGGAGAAGAGAAGGCTTCAGGAAAACGTTGTAGCAGACATTCAATGCTTAAGGGGACCCATAAGAAAAACTAGGACAACTGAGGCTATAAGAGTTGGGGCTTTTCAGCCTGAAGAAGAGAAGGCTTCAAGGACACCTTATAGTAGCCTTCCAATATCTGAAAGGGGCTTACAGGAAGGCTGGAGAGGGACTATTCACAAGGTCTTGTAATGACAGGATGAGGGTTAATGGGTTTAAACTGGCAGAGGGGATATTTAAAGGGAGGATGTTAGGAGGGAGTTCTTTAAAGTGAGGTGGTGAGAGACTGGAACAGGTTGCCCAGGGAGGTTGTGTCTGCTCCCTGCCTGGAGGTGTTCAAGGGCAGGCTCGATGAAGCCTTGAGTGACCTGATCTAGTGGGAGGTGTCCCTCCCTATGGTGGGGGGTTGGAACCAGATGATCTTTGAGATTCCTTCCAACGTAAACCATTCTATGAATCTGTTTTAAGCAAAGCCTGTAGGAAGGGGACAATGAGTAAATAGTTTTAAATTGAAAGAGGGAAATTTTAGATCACACAAAAGGAAGACATTTTTAACAATTTTTACTGGCCCAGATTGCTGAGATAGATTGTATCAGCCCCATCCCTGGAAACAGTCAGTGTTGGACAGGGCTTCGAGCAACCTGACCTAGATGAAGATACTCCTGCCCACTGCAGAAGGATTGGACTAGATGACCAACCCAAATCCTTCTATGATTCCATGATTCTATGAAAACCTTCAAGTGAGATAAGGCAAAATAAACAATCTGCCCAAGATTAGTCTACTGAGATGTGATGATTGTTTTTTTTTTTTTTTCCTAATCTTTCTGGTCCCTGCTTCCTGATTCCCTCAAATAAATGTAAATTAAAATATCTACAGGTCTGTCTGCTGCAGTGTGGGTGCAAGTACTGACTATCAAACAAACTGAACTTGTTCCAGCTACAAGGAAGCATTGTTGCTCCTTGGGAGGGTCTGGAAACTAGAGACTAAGAGCCCAGCCTGACTGTTCTTCCTGCATGACCTTGGGCTGAGATGCTTAATCTTGAAGAGTTTCCGTTCCCCCTTGCCTTCTTTGTAAAAGGGGGATAATAATAGCTGCCCATATCATTGGGGTGGTGTGAGGATTAATAAGCTAATGTCTACGAGGCTCTCTGGCACCCTGCTGACAAAGGGCTGCTTGAGTGCCATGACAGAGCACAGGAGTGCAGTAGCACACGGACCAGGAGTTGTTCACTCTCTGGTGTTGATTAGAGGCACGAAAAGAACCATGAGAGCAGGAGAAGGAAGACCACAGGCATAAAGGGTAAAGAAACTGCAGAGAGTGGGATATAGTGCTCTGTAATGGCTTGTTTGTTGTTCTCAGTGATTGCATGTGTGTGCATGCTGCACAAGCTTGTGTTAGAAACTTCATCCCACACTCATGAGAATACCTGGGTGCCTTCTGCATGCCAACATGGCATCCACATAGTACTGGAGCACATCAATGCATTCATGGTAGTGGAAAAGGAGGGGAAGAGAGATGGAGTAGCAGAAGACAAGGAAATCAGAATCATGTGTTTAAAGATGTTTATAGCAGCAAAGAAGTTTTTAGCCCCCAAGGCCTGTGCTTGTGTTTGCCCAGCTAGTCATAAAGGATGGTGTAAGTGGGTTTTGTGGATGATGGGAAGGTATCAGTGTAAGCTTAGGTCATAACAGAAATTAATCTAGAGACATGCTCACATACTTCTTGTGGGACGATTGTGAGTTTTAAAAAATTTCTTCTGATTGTTAAATTGTTTTGATTTGGGGGTTTTGTTTTTGCTTCTTTCCTTCCCAGTTACTGATCCTAAAGGGAAAAAAAAATCAACTAAGATGTTAATCTATTAGCTATCAGTAACATAGGATATGTTTCTATGTTGTAAGGAATTATTTTTTATTAAAAATCTTGGATGTCAGTGTATTTGTTCTGAATTTCTGCTTTAGCAGAAGTCTTGTATGGCTTGACTCACAGTTACTGAAATGTTATCGTATCTGTGTGAACGTTGTCAGGACCTGATGTGAAATTTCTCATGGTCTAAATCAGGACCACACAAATGTCAGTCTAATGAACATCCAGATGAGAGTAATTTTTTTTCCTTACATCTCACCATAGCCTAGGGATGAGACATTTCCCACATTTCTGTGATTACTGATTCTTGGAGGAGTGACCGCAATGTAAAACTGCAGTGGTCAGCTGCACTGGTATGCTGCTTGCATCCGAGCAAAGGCTTGTGCACATGACACAGAGAGCAGTGGTGTGCTTCATGCTCAATGAATTCCTATTGAGGGCTCAAATCACTGTATGAAGCATTATTTGGATGTGAAAGAGACCTCCTATCATGTAGGCAGCTGGTCACATGTTATATCAGGGGGAGCTGTGCAGGTGTTACTACTTATTCTAAAGAGAAGTAAGTACCTCACTCCTTCAAAGCTATAAAGTTCAGATTATGAAATTATGATGGAATAACAGTAGCACTTAGCAGGTGGACCTAGAGTCAGGCACAAGGCTTTTGCAAATCTTTATGCTACTAGGTTCTCATTACTACCTCTTTAAAGTCTTATTCTTCTGGTCCTTTAAAATACTTTCTCCTAAGAGCTCAGATGATGTCCTACTGCTTTTCCTGTGATTAGTAAAATGCAGCCCAACTCAGATGGAATTTCAGGTTTTTTTACTGCAGTGCAATTTAAAAAGAAAAAAAAAAACAACAAAAAACCACAAGTTTAAGCCTGGATTTTAGAAAAAAACAAACTTCCATCTCTTCAAGTAGTTAGTTAGTAGGACTCCTTGACAAAAGGTCCTTGGGGACAAGGGAGAAGAACAGAGCTTGCAGATCTTTAAGGACACTTCCATGCAGCACAAGAGCTCCAGGTCACCAGGTGTAAGAAATCAGGCAAGGAAGGAAGAGACCAGCATAGTTGAGTCAGCACCTGCTGGGTGAACTAAAAGGCAAGAAGGAACTGCACAGGGAGCGGAAGCAAGGACAGGCATCTTGTGCACAGCATAGGGATGCTGCCTGTGTGTGCAGAGATGAGTCCAGGAAGGCCAAGGCAAGGCTGAAACTGAACTTGGCAAGGGATATGAAGAACAACAAGAAAGACTTCTACAGTTGTGTCAACCAGAAAATAAAAGTTAAAGTACATGTAACCCCCTTGACAAGTGAGAATGATGAGCTGGTAACAACAGACCAGGAGAAGGATGAAGATGAAGCTCCCAAAAAAATTTTTGTCACTGTTTCTTCACACCTCTCAAATTGGTGGGACAAAGTCCCTCCCACCGTAAGTGAAGAAAAAATTCGTGACCACCTGAGAAACCTGAACATATCCAAGACTATGAGACCTGATGAGATGTATTTCAGAGTCCTCATGGAATTGGCTGATGGAGTTATCAAGCCACTCTCCATGATATCTGAAAATTACTGGCAGTCAGGCGAAGTCCCTGGAGACTGGAAGAAGGGAAACATTGCACCCATTTTTAAAAAGGGTAGAAAGGAGGACTCTGGAAGTTACTGACCTGTCAGCCTCACCACTGTGAAGGGGGAAATCATGGAAAAGATGCTCCTGAAATCTATACTAAAGAGTATGGAGCACAGAGAGTTAATCCGAGACAGCCAGCATGGCTTCACAAAGGGTAAGTCTTGCCTGACTAACCTAGTGGATTTCTACAACAGACAGAGCACATCAGTGGACAGGGGAAGGGCAATGGATGTCATGTATCTGGAGTTCTGCAAGACCTTTGACACAGTCTTCTCCAGCATCCTTCTCTCTAAATTGGAGAGATGTGTATTTGATGGCTGGGGTCCATACTGGGAACAATGTTGTTCTATACCTTCATCAGTGGTATAGACAATGAGATGGAGTGCACCCTCTGTTGCCTCACTCGGAAGGCGTGATGACCTGGTTCAAGGGCAGCACGAACAGCCAAACCCAGGCTGCTCGGGCCATTAGCTACAAACATCAATGTGATGAATAACAAATGGCAAATGGCGTTTATTGAAACGTGGCAATGCTTTTTATAGTCTACAAAACATCACTTCCGTATGCTTACATCTTAACTCAAGGCTATTGGCTATAGGGAGGGGCCCTAATATTTCCATACATTGCGATATTTTCAGAACGCCAGACCCTGACTACAACAACCCTCAGCAGAAGTGCAGATGATACCAAGCCGAGTGGTGCTATTGACCTGATTGAGGGGCGTGATGCCATCCAGAGGAACCTACACAGGATAGCAAAGTGGGCTCAGGTGAAACTCAGGAGACTCAAAAAGGATAGGTGCAATGTCCTGCACCTAGTTTGGGACAGTTGCCATTATCAATATAGCCTGGGAGATGATATAATGGAGACCAGCCTTGCAGATAAGGACTTGGGGGTACTGGTGGGAAAAAAGCTGGACATAAGGCAACAATTTGCACTTGCAGCCCAGAAGGTAAATCACATCCAGTGGTGCACCAAAAGAACCATTGCCAGCAGATCGAGAGAGGTGATTTTGCCACTTTACTCTGAAGTAGTCTGTTCAGCTTTGGGTCCCTCAACACAAGGACATGGACCTGCTGAAGACAGTCCAGAGGAGGGTCACAAAAATTACCAGGGCAGGTGGAGGACCTCTCCTACAAAGACAGGCTGAGAAAGTTTGGGGTTTTCAGCCTGGAGAAGACAAAACTCCAGGGAGATCTTAAAGTGGCCTTCCAGTACCTGAAAGGAGCCTAGAAAAAAGCTGGTAAGGAACCATTTACAAAGATCAAGGGGCAGCGGCTTTAAACTAGAGAAACATAGATTAAGGTTGGACGTTACAAAGAAGTTCATTACAATGAGTTCTAACCCAGCTGGAATGGGTTGTTAGGGGAGGTGGTGGAGGCCCCATTGCTGGTTACATTCAAGATCAGGCTCGATGGGGCTGAGTAACTCGATCCAGTTGAGATTGTCCCTGTTCACTGCAGGCATGTTGGACTAGATGACTTCTGAAGTTCCCTTCCAGCTCAGTACTTTCTACAACTCATTCTATTATTCTTTGTCTTCATGGCATGTAAAAACAGCAGGTACATTTCTCTGTTTCTGAAATTTTCTTCTCTTATTTGATAGTCCTTTGATACAGAATTTTGGACATAACGGTAAACTGTTTGTATCACTAAGATGGTACCCATGTGTATTTCAGCATTGCTATGGTGGTTCATTGTCTTCTTTTTGGAGACTGCGTAGTCCAACTCATCAATTGTTGTGTTTCTTCCCATGTGAACGTGATGAGAAGTGATTTGTTTTTATGCCTGGTTCTTGATTACACAAATCAATATTTCTGAAATCCATTTGTTTTGATGAAATAGTATGGGGAAAATATCAATAATATAAATATAAATGTGTTATGCAGACTGAAAAACAGCATTTTCCATTTGCGGGGGAAGGTGTCACTGAGCTGGTGGGAATCACTATAACATCTTTACAGATGAAAATATGCACAGGAAGGTCAGTTCTAACTCATGAGAAAAAAAAACATTTTTTTGTATATGAAACAAAAACAGTGGAAGAAATCTCCTGCTTATTTGTACTCTTCTTTAGGGAACTTGACATGACCAACATCACAATTTGCACTGTGTTCATGGCTAGAAAAATCCTGTATCCTTATTAATTTCTATGGGAGATGAGATATTTGGGGGAAGACACAACGCAAAACCCATAGGTGATGCTGAAAGCTGGAGCTAACAGTAAGTCTGATCTTTAAAAATGTTTTAAAGAAAGAAAGGAGAGTCATGTCCAGAGAGGAGAGCCAGCACCATGTGATAATTTTTAATTTATTTTTTTTAAGAAAAAAAAGCACTGAGTGCATGCTTGTTGCCACTCATGTATACTAGTGAAATCAGTGAATTGTGCTTTGCTGTTCTTGTAAGCCATGCTAGATATGGAGAGGCAGAAGAAAAGAAAACACATTTATTAGGCCAGAAGCAAGAACTGGAAGTCTTCTGGAGGATGTGCCCACCGGCTGCTAGCTGCAGAGTGGCACCTGTTCAGACATCACAGTAAAAGAAGCCATGAATCCAACTGTCAAGAAGGTTTTATGCCAACAGGCGGATCCATGGCACAGTGGCTTTCTTGTAATGCTCACATCTTCTGTCCCATTGGTAAGATCATCTCCTTCAAATTACTGGGTTTTGGCTGGAGGCATGAGTCTCCCATAACCTGATCTGTGTGAGAGTGGCTGGGTATTGCAGACTGCTGGTTGGAGGAGTGCCAGATCCTGCTATGCCTTCCTGGGATGCTCTGGGAGGACAACCCACTGATCCAGGGTCAGGCACAGCTGCCCCAGCCCCACTGAGGCTGAACTTGCAGCCGCGACTTCAACCCTTCTGCCTTGGCCACTGTAGCTGCCTTTGGCAGCATTACAGCTCTCAAATCCTTCTCACCATTCTCTAACAACCATGATGAGGTGCCGAAACATGGAAGCTGAAATCCTTGCATTATTGTTCTCCAGTGAAGCAGACTTACAGGGGAACATGCCTTGAAAACATCTGGTGGTGGGTTGGAAATTAGGACCAGATATGGCTTTACAATGACCAGATTATTGCACAACACCACTGCCAGCAACAGGGAAGTCCTTGTTTTAATTTCTCCTGAAACAACCCTAAAAGTACTTCTCCTTTTTTTTTTTTTTTAATCAGCAAATGTATGCTCTTGTAAGAGGACACTATCTTACTCTGAATAAATTGAGGAAACAATCAAATTTCTTTGATAAGCTTGGGGTAAAAAATAATTGATTATTTTCTATGTGCTGCAGAAATTACATGGCTGTGAATGTCAGTGCAACAGCTAACATTCCCAATTCACTCTCTTCCCACTGTCTTTGCATACCAACAGCTGAGAAGGGGCAGGATGACACATACTGATTTTCTGTGTTCTGTCTAGTAAGAGATCAAATACTCATTAGAGCATGAGTATGTATCAATGCTTCCTGTAAGAAGGAAATATACCAATGCATCTTCACTGTATGACAACTTTAGAAGTAAAAGAATCCATGTAATACCTATGGTTTGTTTTTTTTCCCTCAAGCAAAGGTGGAAATTAATGTTGTTTTGTTTTTAAAAATAAATCCAGTGACACAATGACACACCATTGAATGCTGAAAATGGTGGTGGAGGCAAGTGCTCATTTTGGTCTTGCACGAGATACCAGTTTTGCCCTGCAAGAATACTGAATGTCTTTACTGTTCAGAACTCTTATGCTTCAGGTGCTTGGAGCATCCTCATGACAAGATCTCATCTGATGTTGATAAAGATTCACTTTCTTCTACCTCTGAATAAGAAGTTTTCCTTGGAATAAAGGATCTGACACTTATACTGGTTATGATGAGTTCATTTATCTCAAGAGTTACCATTTCTTCTATTTCTTTCCTTGACAGCCTCACTTGCTGAATGAGCCTTTCCTACTCAAACTTCTTCCCAGAACCTCAGTGTTAAGGGAGGTAGGGTGTTGGGAAACAGAGGCAAGTTGCCAAAGTTGTGTCTTGTCACGCAAACACATGTTCCCAGAACTGGAAAATACATTGGTACAGAGAAGTCCAAGAGTGACACAAAGGTCTGGAAAGAATTTTCTCCCATTTTAGTGGACATTTGGACCTGCAGCAAATTAAAGATCACATTCTCTGTGAATTATATTAGCTGATACAGCTAGATTTGTCCATAAGCATGTAGGAGACACTTATGTGTGGGTAATGATCTGTATAAGTAATGCCTTTCCATGCCAGGAAGGTTAATGGAAGCAGTGGACTGTTATTTAGCCACATTGAACCTAGTGATGTGCATAAACATGAAAAGCTTATAGTAGAAAAGCCAATCCACTGCTGGATATTTTTGCTTAATTTTTGTGACTTACTTCTGATCATGCTACTGCCCCATTACCAAGCTCAAAATTCACCAACAGAGAATTCACAGAAAATTAAGTACCCACTTCTCCCTCACAGTAGTGTTTGTGCCAGAAAGTGTTCGCATGCTGACTGAGTCAGAACAAAATACCTTTTGCATTATCTCATTGATCATGATTAACTCACAGCAGGCATATCTAGTACCAAAGACAGTGAGCTGTTGGAAATCCATGTGTGCAGTCAAAAGGGAGAAAGAAACGTGACATAAAATTCCTAATAATACATACCTTCCAAAAAGTGAAACACTAACTGATAGGACACACTTTGGGTGAAATCTTGACTCTTTCCATGGAAATGTGTATCCTTCTCTTGGTCCAGGATCTTATACTCCAGAAATTAAACAATTGTGTGGACCAGCTAAAAAGCAACTGTTAATGTTAGAGTATTCAACACAGTTTCTACTTAGGCTTAGGTAAAAGCATAGAAGAAAAGAGCAGTTGTGCAGGATGGACTGTGGACAGGAATGGACAAGCTTAGTGTGTTTGTCTTGACTAATGCTGACCATCTATAAACATGGGCACCTCCTACCAGGGATGCCACTGAGCAGGACTTGAGTTCTATATTGGTGTGCTGGGATGATTCTTTACAATGCGTTCACATAATTCCAACATCGCTGGTATTTTTAAAAAGAACAAAAAAGTAATTTGTCTTCAGAGGCAACTAGGGTCAGCGCTGGCCTCTTGAAGATCAGCAACAGTAACCCTGCTAGCTCACTCATTTGTATTTCCACTTATTCATGTTGCTTTACAGTAACAACCAATTGTACAGTGAAATGTGATGTAGAGGCAGAAATTTTCCTAACCCACTCTACCTTCAGTGGGAGCCTTCTAATTCCAATTCAACCTTTTGAAAATCATCACTGAAGATTAAAAAAAAAAACCAAAACAACAGAAAAAAATCCCAACAAACAACACAAACCCAGACAAAACTTGGAAAACCAATACCCCAAAACTTTCTAAAATGTAATTTGAAAACATTTTTCTAGTGCTCTTCCATATTCTAGCTCTGCCTCAGGCTTCTCTGGCTCCAGGAACACCCTGCCCACCTCAACCTAGCAGGCAGCCACAGAACATAAAATTGCTACTGCCTCATTCTTTGCAGACTCAATGTTCCCCAACAAGGTGATGCACAGACACTTGCATACATGAGTTTCATTCAAACATGACATTTATTGGCAACTTTTCACAGAATAAAGCTCCCAGAAGCAATGGAGTCTCTGGAAGTGATGGTGGCAAGGGTTGTTCAGGTGATGATGGGAGTCTCTGACATAAGCCTCCTTGTAGCAGCCTCCTAAGATGCATGAAGACCTCTTTCACTGTCCACAGAAGAGCAATCTTAGAAGCCAGTCCTGAAGGTTCACAAACCCTTGCTGTGCCTTGGCATGGGTGGCTGAATCCTGCACCGGCCACTGGAAGAGGTTGAGTGGCTCAACTGGTTTGGGTGGTTGGGGGCAATATTTTCTCCTCAGGCATGCTGTCATTGCCAGTGAAGAAGTGTTTAAGAGTTCCTACTCCAGGCAACAGTGCAAGTACCCCATTATATCCTCCAGCCATGACAGGAGGTGACTGAGTCATTGACCCTGGGTGTGTTTAAAACTCGTTTGGATGTGGTGCTTGAGGATATGGTTTAAGGTGAACCTTGTAGAGTAGGGATATCGGTTGGACTTGGTGATCCTGAGGGTCTTTTCAAACCAGAATATTTCTGTGATTCTGTGAAATCCCTCCTGCACCAGCCTGGCACACTGGCCAGATCATACTTGTGGTGAAGGTGGCCTCTCTCATGTGGCTTCATGGAAAGATGTACAAGACACATCACTGCACCCCAAGTATCATCTCAAGGGCATTTGTCAATTGCAGCTTGCAGGAGCAGCTGTATGGCAGGATCCTCATACTGTAGCACTGCCCTGGCTGGCCTCAAAAAATTCTGGAACCAACAGTTTTGTCCATGTCTAAGTAGGAGCCAGTGCAGAGGATGCCTAGGAAGTGGAAGCTCCAATGTCTCCTCAGCTTCTCCTCAGAATGGTGGAGAAAGTGCAACATGTTCTCCTGTGCAGGTGCACTTTAGTTGCACTCACATTTAGGAATCCTCTTTGGCTTATCCTCCATGACACTCTCCTCCAAGCAAAAGGCTTGGGAATTCAAGGGTATTAGCAAATGGCAAATAGCTCTAGCCCTACGGGGATTCCAACCTTCACAGGTGCTGCCCACCCTGAAGGCTGACTGCAGCACCAGGAAAATAGTACTGGAGGAGAGCTCCTGGAAGACATGGGTGTGTTCCTTCACTACCCAGCACCTGTGAGCCAGCTTCTGCACTGGCCACTGGATGTGCTTTGCAAAAATCCTGTTCATATCCTTCACATCGTCAGGACCTTCTCCTTCACTTTCTTTCTCCTGGAGCTCCTCTTCCTCTTCCTGCTTTGTGGAGGTGTCTTTGCCACTGCTTACTGCCTCATGACTCCATTTTTTGAGTCAGTAGCAAAGTGCCAGGTGTAGGAGAAGGACTCCAGCAATGACCCAAAACTGCCACTGCTGCAAGGCAGTGGAGATCACAACTCTCCAGGAAACACCACCCTGCTCCTGGTTCATCTCCTTGATGCTTGTCGTCTACGGGCTTCTCTGCTGCATCTCCTTCAGCAGCCAAGTCATCTCCTGGCCCAAGAGCTGCTCACACTGCTGTAGGCACTCAGGCCTGGCCTCATCCCACTCATGACAGACCACCTGTGTTTGCATTATGAAGAAGCTCAAATACCTAGCAAAATATGTTACAGCAACCAAGGCAGCCACAGCCTGCAGGCAGAAGGAGCAAAGGGGTTTGGCAGGGCTGGGACTAAGGGAGCTGGTGATGGCAGGAGCAGGGATGAGAGCCACAGGAACCTGAGGTCAGAGAGATGAAAACAATAGGCTCTGGTAGCAGTGGGACCATGCTCTGCCCAAGCTGCTCTCCATGCAGGGTGAGAACCACTTGCCAGGGACATGCATTTCTTCCTCAACCCTCATCCAGCTCAGCCTTCCCCTGCACCTGCACTCACCACAGGCCCAGGCTGCACTGGGGCAGTGCTGCCTGTTGGCACTGTTATGGCTACTCCTCAAGTGACACAAATGCTCACAGCACATCAGAGGCACAGACACCAGGCCAGCTCTGGCCTGCCCCTCAGCTGGGCTCAGTGACTCAGCTGGCAGAGATAACCAAAGCCCTGAGACCCACAAAGTACTAACCCACAGGGCTCCCAGGGGCTCTCCTTACAAAGCTGACAAGAGCTCCCCCGACCCTTTTCATACATCAAATCAGGTGACCTTATCCAAGCTCTCTGCTGGAGATCCCATCTTGGTGCAGTGGCTCTCTTGTGTACAGGCAGGTGACTCAGCTTTGGTACCCCTCTTGCTGCTTACTCTTCTTGCAAAAACAGCATTCTTTCACATGAGGGTGATGGAGTGCTGGAGCAGGCTGCCCAGAGAGCATGTCGAGTCTCTTTCTTCAGTTTCAAAAGCTTTCTGGGCTCCTGTGTGCCTTGCCCGGAATGAACCTGCTTCAGAAGCGATATTGGACTAGATCACCTCCAGAGGTCACTTCCAACCCCTACCATTCTGTGATTCTATGGTTTTAAGTACATGGACAGAAGGTGCTCAGCAACCATGGCGAGCATTAGGAACCTGTTGCAACTGGTCCTTGCTCACCTGAGGAGAGAAGCTAGGAGGCAAAGAATAAAATCGAAAGACAAATTCATCTGCAACATGGTTTGACTCATCTTTACATGCTCACACCTCTGTTTTGCAAAGCATCATGATTCTGTAACATCACTATCCATTTTTTTCTTTTTTGATCTAAAGACCTCTGGAGTTGGTCTTCTCTAAGATGCCAGGAATGAAGGAGTTTCAGGATGGTGGGAGAGAGGCTAGGATGCAGGTTTAATGATAGTTTGGGAGTTGCAGAAGTCAGAGTGCATGGATAATGGACAGGATGCAGGAAAAGTCAAGCAGGAAAAGCTGAGACCCTCATCCAGTCATCCACATTGGAACCACTGCCAACAGAAAAGCACATAAGGAATTAACAATTGGAAATTTCTTACCGGGCAGAACTGAAGCACCTGTTTGCCATTCAGATGATTCCTACAGAGGAGTTTGCCACCCACCAGGAGATCACATTTGTGATGTCACTGAGAAGCTGTGAAACTTGCTGAAACCTTGCAGGTTATCTTCCACTCCTACTACACCATGTAGGACCCAATAACAGTGTGACAAGGCAATCTCTAGCCATCCAAAGAGATTGTATATCCTCTAGGGCAAAGCTCCAAGAATCAGGAACAGAGGTGGGATTCTCCTCTATCCGCCCCAGTCAGGAGAAGGTTTTCAAGAAGGAGATGAATTGAACAAGTGAATGCCCAACTGTGTAGCTAGTACTCAAGGTTTTCTCTTCTCTGATCATGGGCCTAACTTTGTGAAGGTGGGAGCTGATGGCACACATTCCTTTGGCCTTCTGCTGCAAAAGACTAAAAAGGAGAACGTGGGACAGAGAAAGGAAAGGGAAATCCCCATGCAGCAGCCCTCTGCCAAGATCAGGAGCCTCTTCCTCTCAATTGCCTACACAGTGCAGTAGCCACTGAAGACTAAGGTGGCTACAAAGATATTCCTGCTAGCTGCAGTGGGATTGGATCAGACAACCTTTAAAGGTTCAGTATACAATCAAGGTACAATAAAGGTTCAATATACAATAAAGATAAAGAAGAAATAATGTATCTTTAACTTTATCATTTTATTTTTGTCTAGGATTATTATGCTAAGGAAGAGAAGAAAGACAAAGCAATAATGACAAAAAATATGCCAAGGATCTGATGTTATATATTATCTAAAATAGCAAGGAAAAAATGAAATAAATTCTCTGTTCAGGGCATGACTTTTACAAATTACCATCTAGGTATTTCATACTATACAAAAGATTAAGAACCTCCTGGCTGAAATATTTTATGCATTTTTGGGCTCACAACTCTTGTGGGCAAAGCTTCATGTAGTTATAATGGGCAAAATGGTAATCTTTGTTCTGATTCTTTTATGGTAATAACATGTTTGAAGACCCAAAGGAGACCTAAGGGACTTTTTGGGGGGAAAGAAATTTCTGAAATGCAAGAGCTTTTGATCTCTGATGTGTGGTATAAAGTACAGCCAAGCTTCAAGATAAACTCTTCTGCTTTTTAACCTCATTTCTTTCTGAGGAACCTATTTAAAAGACCAGCAGGCTCTGAAGTCTCAGATGCTAACTATTGGATGTCATTAGTTTTAGGCTTATATTACCTTAGGCTACTTTGAGATAAAATAGATGTAGATCTGTTAACATTCTGGAGTGTCTTTTTGTCAGAAGTGCCTATAAATTAAATCTTGAGGCCATAAGAGTTTTCCTTATCCAGGCTTAAATGCACATGTTGTTTAGATGAAAAACTGGCACACTGCAAGTTTCCCATTTAATTTATGTAGAGTCTTCATTCGACCAGCTGGATTTCTTTTGCTGAACATTATAATATTCACTAAGGGGAGATCTGGAGCCAAGGAAATATAGCTGGCCCAAAAGAGCAAGTTATCTAGACTGACAAAAAGAAAATGTAAATACCTTCAATTGCAGATTGAGAATCAAGTTAGAGATGCTTAGAATAACCCAAATGTACCATGAAAATGAGTGCCAAAATATAACCTTTTACTTTTGTGCATTACAGGCATGCTAGTGTTCACTTACAGGGTCTGGTACCTCTTAAGAGCACACAAGTAAGGGAAGAACTGACCTGTAGACATACTTCCAACATGGAGCAAAGAAGATATGGAGAGAGTTGAACTGTTGACCTGTGTCTTGAAACTTTGGGCTGAGATTTATGAGTAGTTCAGATAATGCCTCCCAATACACCTTTTATTGCATGTGCATTTGGACCTCTGAAATCTTCTGCAGGCGTCACTAGCATTTCCTAAGGTAAATCACTGTATTTTATCTTCTGCCTGACTCTTGTAGCACAAGGCTCATAGGAACTGCACTGTTCACCTCATTCGTGGACACCTGTATTTCTCCACCTTGCAGGCTGGTCCTGAGCTACAACTGTGCTATGTCTTTCACCTTTTGCCTCTGGGGCTTTTATCAGTGGCCATTTATGATAGGTCCTATGAAAGAGTTTTCGAGAGTGCAAATAAAACCTCAGCTAAACTTCTTTTAGGACTTTTTCTGGAAACTGTAAAAAGAGTTTCCCCCTTAAACAGGGCACTTTGGCTTGCTATTATGCTTTGTTTGGAATATTAGAATATTATGTTTTTAATCCTGTTTAAATTTATTCATTGTAATAAGCTAAATCACGATACAATTTTAGTAATTTAAAGAAATTTAAATCTGATTCAAATTTTGAAGTGAAAACAGTCATTCAATCACATGAGTTTATGGGTGTCTGAAGTAACTGAGCAAATCCTCATGTGATTCCAATTTTTATACTTGACAGTTTTACTTAAAGGTATATATTACATCTTAGAATCGTAGAACCAGTCAGGGTTGGAAGAGACCAGAAGGATCATCTAGTTCCAACCCACCTGCCATCGGCATGGACATCCTACCCTAGATTTTACCTAGGAAAAGGTTAGATCTCTACTTAGATTAGATCTTGATGCAGATCTAATATGGATTTTCTCAACTCCATCTCCTGATTGCATTAGAGGTGACAAGATAAGCACAGTAATAATGCATGTTGCTGAGACTCTTCTACAACCAGATGTTAAAAATCTGTTATCGGGTGCATAGAAAACTAACAACTTATCATTAATACTGCTCAATACATGACTGGGAAGGCTGTGTCAATGTTGAGGAAGTAAATAATTGTCTTAGCTTATGCCATTAACATTTGATAGTAGTAATCTAGGTCAGACAATTAAATATTCTATACATATATTAAAAAACAAAACAAAACAGCAAAACAAATTGAATCATTGACAAATATATTAAAAATTAATGCATTCACTGGCTCACAGAATTATTATGCATGCTAAAAGCCTGTACGTAAACAACACTGTAGATATTATTGAAGTCTAGCAGTTGTCCGTGTTTTCAATTTGTGTTTTAGACAGACGGGTCATTTCCTTTCTTCAACAGGAAAATAATATAGTTCATAATGAATGGTCTAAGAATATACTAAGGCATCAGTATAGTAAAAATATAGGAAGCTTCAGATATTGGTATCTTTGCTTACTTTTGATTCATTACTCTGTGCACTTTTTAACACTTTATTTTTGATGGTTTGGTGAATAATAAGGTGGATAGGTAGAGGTAGCAAGAAAGTAGAGATAGACTTCAGTTTTAGTGCATGGGAAAAAACATAAACCATCTTTTGTGATTTTAAAGGTGAAAAGGCTGACAAACTGGACAAGATGAATAAAGAGTGGGTTTATGGAGCTATTGTTCTAGTCAGGAAAACCTGTGTAGTTGATCGTATGTTCATCTACATTGCAGATGGATTTGTATTGTTGGTATATGAGACTGACATCTTTGTAATCTGATTTCATCTTTGGCATGAATTTACCGTCTTTTGGGAAAATTGTTCCTCAGAAAGATTCTAAGATAGATTTATTTATAAATATTTCTGTTGTAACAGTGGCATCACACAATTTTTCACTTTAACTTCCACTGGCACCCCCTCAGACTTCTCCCCAGAGAGCAGTTCATTGTTAGATACACTCTGTGAAGCTTCATATCCTGAAGCTTGTTATAGTGATTTACTCTTCAGAATGTTATTCCCTGCGTATCATTTAAAACAGGATTTATTGTAGGAAAAGAATTGACAAAGTAACTTACTATTATAAAAACATGGCCACAGAAATACTGGCAACAGAACACTCATATTCTGGAGTTCAGGATTATCTGCAGGTTTGTTATGCAAGGGTTTTCTTTCCAGTCTTTGCTGTGTGGATATCCATAAATCATTACAACATCCATCTTTTCTTGTGCAAGACTGGCTTTAAAAGAAAAGAATAAAAGAAAAGTAAAGCACAAACTATGCTCGAATTTTCTTAAAATTCTATGTGATCCCAATGTTTCTGTATGTTCCTGTACCAGAACACCTCTGCTAGATTTTGGATACAACAGATATGAGATTAGAATTAAACCTGTATTTTCACCCCCAGAACACTGATCCATTATATTTAAGATGGCAGAAAATCAAGTGTGAGCCTTGCATCTCAAAGATGTTAGGATGCAGATACTGTGCTGCTTCCTTGCAGAACTTGTTTCAAATGGCAGCTTTCAATTCAGGAGTTCAGCTTCTTCGATAACATAAATCTTCTGCCAGTTTTGTGCTGGAGACATGAAGGGTGCTGTTAGGTGCTCTTTGGTGGGGCTGTTAGGTGCTTGTGCTAGTTTGAGGCTAACTGGAATATTTTAATGATAAAAAATAGATTATAGGCTGTGAAAAGAAAACAATAGTGACAACTACTTCACTTACAGCTTTACTGAGATGTATAAAAGCAAGGATATAAACATAGATACAACAGTGTCTGTCTGTGGAGTCTGATCTCTCTCTCCCTGGCCTCTGCTTGGATCTGTGTAACCCAACTAATCAATTCTGCTTCAAACCCTCCTTGTCGATATTTTCAGTTCGCCTTACACATATGGCAGATTCTGGCATAAGCCTGGGTGGTGGAGAGGTCAAAAGGTGGTTGGGAACCCCTCTTGGGGAGTCTGATTTCTGGGAGGGGTATCATGTTTCCCTATTAAGCTTGTATATTTCTATATGTAGCTGTAAATATTTGTAATATATTGTAAATATCTGCTTGTATATTGTTCTAAGCTGTGAATATAAGGCTTCATCCCTTAACTTCCAGCCGGCTGAGTCTAGTCTGGGTGAATGCAAAAGCTGGGAGGTGGGAAGGTAACTTCCAAACCATCACAGTGCTCTTTGGTGAGGAGTCTTTAAGTCAGCAGCACTTACTGGGGAGAGTCAGCAGCACAAAACATAGCAGATTTGTTTATGCTCAAACACATACACTGGAATGGGTTGCCCAGGGAGGTTGTGGCTGCTCCCTGACTGGAGTTGTTCAAGGCCAGGCTGGATGAGGCCTTGAGCAACCTGTTCTAGTGGGAGGTGTCCCTGCCTATGGCAGGGGATTGAAACTGGATGATCTTTGAGGTCTCTTCCAACCTGAACTATTCTATAATTCCATGAAATACACATTTGCTATTCAAGAAAACTTGGTATTTCATCTGTCATTTGCATTCCTGATTTCCTTCTGAAGTCCAGGTTTGGTGCAGACTGTGAAGTGAAAAGTTTGACCTTGATTTTCCTGCAGTCCCCTGACTTGAAGAAGTATTATTTAGGAAAAATGGCTTTCAAATTTGTAACAGGTTTCTGGGTAGTCTTTCTATATTTTTGACTGCCACTTTAGGCTGTATTACACAATAAGATAAACAGGTTCTGTGCCATCCTGCTGCTGTTGTCCTGCTTG
>VWZI01015942.1:0-14638 GCA_013396835.1 Psilopogon haemacephalus | reverse complement strand
TTTATTAACTTCCAGTGTGTTTTTCTGAGTTTTAGCCAGGGTTTTCAAAGGTTGGGGGCGGGGCAGGTCACTGCAAACCCACTACAACCACACACACCTCCCTCTCTCACCTCCTATCTCCAGCTGATGGTAATATAATCCCTGTTCTTTTTACCTTCCTGGTTTTTTTCTCCCTTTTCTCCATTGTTCCCTCTCCCTCTCTCTCTGTCTCTCTCTCTCTCTCCCCTTATCTCTCTCCCTCTTTTTTGTTCAACTTTATCCGTTAAGAAATATTTTTGTGGTGATATCTGGTCTTGCTTGCACCTTAATTTCATTACACAGAAATCTATAAGAACACGTCTTGCTCCTCTGGACAGAGATATTTTTAATCTCTGCCTTCCAGATCCTGACACTACCACAACAATGTTGTGCAACATATGATTTATCAAGGTGACCATAAAGTGTGTTAAGCATGATGGCTATGAGGTTGTGTTCCAGTTTGGGCCATGAGCACACCCAGTTCTAGAGAACAGAATCAATTCTTATCCATTTTCAGGAGTAAGAATGAGGACACTGTACATTGATTGAAAGTTTAGAGAGAAATTGTATTTTTAAGAACATATATGTATATGTATATGTATATATATATATATATATATATCTCAATATAGCAATCAGGTAGAAAAAGTATAAAATCCACTAGGCCCAAACTGGGCTTCTAGAATCCTCCACTCCTTCAACCCCCTAGTTGAGTCTATGATGCCTCAGTGGGCCTCCGGCTCCCAGAAACCATGCAATAAGAGCTCACGCTGCTTGGAGAAATGAAAGGGAGAAAGGCATGGAGGAGAAGGGTCCTATAATCTAATTTCTCTTACTAAAATATTCCAATTAGCCTCAAACAAGCACAAGTTTCTACTTATTCTATTCATCTAATTTGCTATTGAGAAATCTACATAAACCTTTCATAAGAAGTTTCAGTCAAGACTTAACCTGGCAGGCATTCACTTTACTGGATCTAGGACACTTCCCTAAGTATAAAACTAAGTAGACTATAAAGTCACACAGAAAAAATATTAGTAATGATTCTGTAATATATTATGAAAACAACATTTTAATACATTAATAGAAATCAGGAAACATTACTGTTTCATTCTGTAGAATAGCTCAAACTGTCACTGATTATAAAGGCAACTGAGATAATGGAAGGAGTTGTGTGCAGAGGAGCTAGCGAAGGGAATGCAAAATGGGACAGGGGAACCTCAATAACCAGTTAGAAGAGACCTCTGAATATATGGAAAGAATTCTGAGTCTTGAGCCTAATTTTCCTCACTGGAAAGGATGTCAAAATACAGGCTTTAGTCAATGTCATTCTGAAGGACAGCTACTCATAGCAACCCTGGAAATTAAGTTTCAAATATGATCAAATTGTATTTTCTTCATGTGATGGTTTGAACTAATTGGAGGATTTGAATGGGAAATTAGACTATAGGCTGAGAAAGCGAAACCTTGATGGTGCTACTTCACTCATAGGTTTACAGAAAAAGAAAAAAAAATATTTGAGTTCTAACCCAAACATAGATAAGACATAGTTGCTTGAGCTACTCTGGCTGCCATATCTCTCTGCCTTGTTAGCTGAATCTGAATAATTTTACTAACTTCTTTCCTGCTGCTAAATCCCCTGGCTGATCTACCTTTCTTTATCTGGTGCATAAAACAGATGGTGAGATAAGATTGGGAAGGGGGGAAAGTGGGAGGGTGGTTAGAAACTTAGAGGCTTTGATCTCTGAGAGGGGTATAGTCTTTCTGTATTACCTTTTTCACTGTATATATCTGTATATATATATCTTATATATTGTAAATNGTGAGGGTGGGGGGCGGGGTGGGGGTAGGCGAGGCAGGCGGGGAGTGAGGAACTGCCAAACCCCCACACTTTACAGCTCAAACTCATTCAAATGTCTATTCACTTTTCAGGTCATATTAATGTTTACATAACTGTCTGAATCTAATATATACTAGTCAGAAATATTTTGATACACTGCATTTTCTTTCTTTATGACTCATGGCTTAACATCTTAATATTTATCACAGATTCAGATGCACACTCTAAGTGTTGAGTTTGTGCCTACTTTACTGATTAAATTGAATATTTTAGTAACAGAATTTACATATATACTGATTGCCCTGTGCGCTTGCATAATTTTTCATGAAGGAGAAAAGGCAAGGAGTATTACTTTCATTGCTATGTGTGATGTATTCTCTTGTCTCTCTTCTTGATGGACCCATGATAAATTTTTTTTCAAACTATCTACAGACCTTTTTTGGGACTCAGATACAGTGTATTTCATCCCAAAATTTAGATTCTTTATGAAAATTTAGAAATTATTAGTTTTACTAAAAGCAAATTAGTAAGTTCTCTATTATGATGAAAGAAAAGTGATTGTTAAATCCTGTCTAACACCTACTGATAAGCAGACAGAAGATCTATGCTGACAGGAATCACAGTATACAATTTCGGAAGACTAAAGATAATATTGTATATGTGACAGGAATGTGGGTTTTAGCTATTATGTAAAGCAAGCATCACTTTTTTGTTTTATATCTATATTTGGATATTCATTATTGATTTCATAGTGGAGTCTATGAAAGCAAAGTAATTTCTGTTTCCATTTCCACCCTTTATGTTCTTGTATGTCAGTGAACACGTACATGGTCTTGATCTTATACCTCATGGGAAAGTAACCAACTAGGTTTACTTTCTTGCTTGATTGTGCATATATCTACAGGATAATACAAATATCAGAAAAATAATCCTGTATGGTTGCCTGAACACACAGTGACTGAGTAGTCCTTGGGCACAAGGGAGTTTAACTTTGGTGAAGGTAAGAGTCTGAATCCTTTACAGATGAGGATTCTCCAGAACTAAAACCTGGTTGTTGGGTTATGATGTTATCATTCCCACAAGAAGTTCCCATCCCCAGTTTTTATTTCATAGTCATAGAATTACAGAACATTAGAGGTTGGAAGGGACCAAGTCCAACTTCCCTGCCAAAGCAGGATCATCTAGAGTAGTNGTTGGAAGGGACCTCCAGAGATCATCAAGTCCAACTTCCCTGCCAAAGCAGGATCATCTAGAGTAGCCCACACAGAAACGCACCCAGGTGGGTTTTGAAAGTCCCCAGAGAAGGATATTCCACAACCTTTCTGGGCAATCCGTTCCAGTGCTCCATCACAGAAGAAGCATAGTCTCAAAGGACTGAAAGGTGTCCAGAGAAGGGCAACAAAGCTGGTGAGAGGCCTGGAGCACAAGACACATGAGGAGAGACTAAGTGAGCTGGGGTTATTTAGCCTGGAGAAGAGGAGCCTCAGGGGTGACCTCATCACTGTCTACAATCACCTAAAGGAAGGCTGTAGCCAGGTGGGGGTTGATGTCTTCTCCCAGGCAACCAGCAGCAGAACGAGGGGACAGAGTCACAAGTGGTGCCGGGGAGGTATAGGCTCAATATTAGGAGGAAGTTCTTGACAGAGAGAGTGATTTGCCATTGGAATGGGTTGCCCATGGAGGTAGTGGAGTCACTATCCCTGGAGGTGTTCAAGAAAAGACTGGATGGAGCACTTCATGCCATTGGATAGGGCTGGGTGCTAGGTTGGACTGGATGATCTTGGAGGTTTCTGGCTTATTCTATTCTATTCTATTCTATTCTATTCTATTCTATTCTATTCTATTCTATTCTATTCTAACTTACGTTTCAATGTTAAGAGTCCAAAATGAGAAAAGTACTTAAGTTTTCTACTAGTAGGAACAGAGAGTGAGGAGAAAATTGACATTCCCAGTTTAAGGAAGACAATAGTGACAGAATAAGGACTTTTTGGGGAGTTCTCTATCCACCTGGGATTTGGAGGTATTGAAGCACAGCCTTAGATTGGAAAGCCTTAAAAGTATCATAGTGTTCTACTTTCCACATAAAATAGCAGTTATTCAATTAACAGGATTTTCAGATGTTTTACTAGTGCATGCTGTACATACAGTACCATCACAAATCAATGAGATACAGGCAATGTGCAGAATGTTAACAGCCACTGTATTATTAATTTTCGGTAAGAGGTAAATAGGTCTCATTTTTCTATATATCTATTTTTTCAAAAGTATTGTTCTATTATTATTTTTCACAGATAAGGAGATACTTCCATGTCTAAGAAAAATGAAATAAGAGATCGGTATTATTCAGATTAGCATGTCTGTATTGACACAAGGATCACTTCCTTCAGGCCCAGAAGCAATGCATTCCAAAAAAGAGGAAGGCAGGGAAGAATGCAAGGAGGCCTGCATGAATTAATGGAGAGCTCCTGGACATGCTTAGACACAAAAAGAAAGCCTATAGAGAGTGGAAGAAAGGACAGGTAAGCTGGGACCAATACAAAGACATGGCTCGTGGAAGCAGAGATCAGGTTAGGAATGCTAAGGCACAGCTGGAGTTGAATCTGGCTAGGGACACTAAGTGGAACAAGCAAAATTCCTTCAGGTATATTAGTGAGAAAAGGAGGACTAGGGAGAATGTGAGACCATTTCAGAAGGGAAATGGAGAGCTGGTGACAGGGGACATGGATAAGGCTGAGGACAAAATGACTTCTTTGCCTCAGACATCAGCAGAAAATGCTCCAGCCACAATATCCAAATTCCAGAGGGCAAAAGTAAGGACTGCAGGAGTGAAGACCTGCCCACTGTAATTGAAGATAATGTTGGTGAGCACCTAAAGAACCTGAACGTGCACAAGTCCATGGGTCCTGATGAGATCCACCCATGGGTCCTGAGGGAACTGGCAGATGAAGTTGCCAAACCACTGTCCATTGTNCGTCATAGCAGCAGTGGACAAGGGAAGGGCAACTGATGTCATCTACCTAGACCTGAGTAAGGCATTTGACTCTGTCCCACATGACACCCTGGTCACCAAACTGGAAAAGCACAGACTTGATGGCTGGACCACTTGCTGGATAAGGAATTGGCTGGATGGTCTCATGCAGAGAGTAGTGATCAACGGCACAATGTCCACCTGAAGACCAGTGACAAGTGGTGTACCTCAGGGGTCAGTGCTGGGACCAGTGCTGTTTAACATCTTTGTCAGTAACATGGACACAGGAATCGAATGCATTCTTAGCAAGTTTGCAGATGACACCAAGCTGTGTGGCACAGTCGACTTGCTAGAGGGCAGAGATGCCATCCAGAGAGACCTGGACAGGATGGAGAGGTGGGCCCCAGGTCAACCTCATGAAATTCAACAAGGCCAAGTGTAAGGTCCTGCACCTGGGTCGCTGCAATCCCAAGCACAAATCCAATCTGGGTGGTGAGTGGCTGGAGAGCACCTCTGAGGAAAAGGACCTGGGGTTCTGAGTAGATGAGAAGTTCAGCATGAGCTGACAGTGTGCATGTGCAGCCCAGACAGCCAACTGTGTCCTGGGCTGCATTAAGAGAAGTGTGGCCAGCAAGGCAAGGGAAGTGATTCTCCACCTCTACTCTGCTCCCGCCAGACCCCACCTGGAGTACTGTGTGCAGTTCTGGAGCCCCCAGCACAAGAAGGATGTAGAACTGTTGGAGCGAGGCCACAAGGATGATCAGAGGGCTGGAGCACCTCTGCTATGAGGACAGGCTGAGACAGTTGGGGCTTTTCAGCCTGGAGAAGAAAAGGCTTTGGGAGACCTTATAGTGGCTTTCCAGTATCTGAAAGGAGGCCTACAGGAGGGCTGGGGAGGGACTATTCACAATGTCTTGTTATGACAGGGTGAGGGGTAATGAGTTTAAACTGGCAGAGGGGAGATTTAAACAGGATGTCAGCGGGAAGTTCTTTACAGTGAGGGTGGAGGGACACTGGAACAGGTTGCCCAGGGAGGTTGTGGGTGCTCCCTCCCTGGATGTGTTCAAAGCCAGTTTGGATGAGGCCTTGAGTGACCTGTTCCAGTGGGCGGTGTCCCTACCTCTGGGACAGGGGGGTTCAAATTGGATGATTTTTTAGGTCACTTCCAACCTAAGCCATTATACGATTCTATGACACAAAAGAACTACAAAAATTTAAACATTAGTTGGAGTTGTTTTAACAATACAATGAAAGTAGAATGATTTTATACCGAGTTTTAATGAATAGCTGACTAAGGAAGCATATGAAAACAACATGAGCAGAATTTGAAACAAATAATAGTCTCAATGGGATACTAGTGGTAAAAACTGCTGCTCAGGAAAGAGAGAGAGAAGCAGCCTGATACTCATCAGAACACAATACTGCCAATACAGACATAAAATATTTTGGGTTTTTTTGTTTGTTTGTTTGTTTGTTTGTGGTTTTTTTGTTTTTTTTTTCAATTTCATCCCATAAAACTTTACATTCCAGTTGAGTAATAAAACCAGACTTGTTTTGAAAAACTGATCTATGTCTCATCATAAATCTTCCACTTGCATAGGTCTCAAAGTAGCATAGTTTGTAATAAAGTTTTAAGCACTTTTGGAATTTCTGTGTAACCATGTTAAGAAGCATCAATGTACAGATGAAAGCCTACTTTCTGAACAATGGAGATTCATCTGCTTCTGCTGCTCAGCAATAGTCAAGATTCCTTTAAACCAATGTATAATTTTACTCCAGAAATACTGAAGGGTCTGCTTATCCGTGTGCTGGGTTAAGCCAGTCTGGGGTAAGTGGCAGACTGGAAACCTGACCCCAGGTGGGCAGGCAGACCTGGCAGCACCTAGGCGGATGGGACTCCCACAGCAAAATTTACTCCACTCCTACTTCCTGTCCACAACCCTATTTAAGAGGCAGTCAACTTCCTGCTTGCTCTTTTCTCCTGCCTTTGTCTCTGCAACATATCGCTGCTGTTCATGCTCCTGTGAGCCATGTGGCTTGGACCTGCTCTATGTAGTCAGACCTGCTACCTCATGTGGGGGCATACATCCAAAGAGAATCCATTTCAATCCAGATAATCCACTGCCTCCCAACCTGGTTTTGTATATATATATGTATCTATTCCCTCCTCTTATATCTCTGTAACCCTCCTTTCCCTTAAATACCTATTTTTGTTGTTGTTGTTAAAATTACTTTTTAACTTCCAAATCAGTGCAAGGCTGTTCTTTGGTTGTTTTACCCCATTTACTCTTCTTCTGCCTATTTTTTTCCATATAGGGAGAAGGGGAGAGGGGAAACAGAAATTCTGTTCCATTGGGCTTGTGGGTTCTGGGAAAGCTTCAATGGCTACAAGAAGACTATTCAGTCTTTACAACACTAGGGAGAAACCTGGGGAAGGACTCATCTGTTTATTAAAACCTTAAGATCTTGAAGCATTTTTATGATATGCTTATATTTTCAGTTTAATGTTTTTTGTCATTGATAATGAAAATTACATTACTTACCTGAAAAATGCTTTTACATAAACCTTAAGTTTTCAAAATACGCAACAAAATGGAACAGTTTAGAGAAGGAAAGGCCAAATATTTCAGCAAAATATATACTTTAAACTATTAAAGTGAAATACTTACCAAAGATGTGGAGGTTAGAATTATACTAGAAGAATGTTAATGAAGTTTGGACAGAACATATAGGAACACTATTAAATATCTCATTTTGAATTATCTTCCCATGCTCTGTCAAGGAGGAAAAAGAAACATCACACCATATGACACTGCTAAGTTTAATATATAAGGAAGACCAAAGCAAATATGGTCTGGGACAGGGAAATCTTGCACTCACACACCAAGATGCACACACACACTTGTATTCCCCAGCTTGCTGCCACAGAGCACTCACTCCAAACATTTTATGTGTAACCAACACCTTGCATATTGACACAGTATCATCTTTTGACCACAGACTATACCAAGGCTCATCAAACTCAGTTCTTGTTTGCAAATTCATGTCAGCCAGAGCACACTGCTTTCAGTTACTCAATTCTTGATCAAGGCAAGGTTGTAAAGTCTCTGTAACTAAGTACAATGTTGAATAATAGTGCAAAGACACTACTATCAAATCCTCTGTGCTATTTGCATGCTTCCAGATTTTGTATTTTGGTCCATTTGAAATAAAGAACAATGCAGAGATGTGTCAAGGCATTTCAAATTCCCTTCCCTACCCTTTGTCTCCTGGGGTTTGAATGGGGGAAGAAATAGGTGCAAAACTGCTTCTCCCACCCTTGTGGGCTTAAATGGAGAAAACAAAACGCACCCTTTTCTCACACGTATACCCACTCGTGCTAGAATCTGGGTTGGTGATTGGCTGTATTCTTTGCACTCAGTATGTATATGACATTGGACACATTATCTAAGGAGATTTTTAAATAAGTGTGCACAATCCCCGCTTCCCCAATGTTCTGTACAGCTCGCTCTGCAAGTCTGCAAGTCCAGCAAGTCCTTAGGTCCATTTGAGAAAGAACTGCCAGCAGCACCCAGGCCTGGCTTCTCCTCAGACCACTGCATCCTGTTGGAAGGACCCTGCCTCTGCTATAAACTGCTGCTGTTCATAGGAACATGCCAGAAGTTCAGCTTTTTCCCTGTGCTGTTAAGGAAGTGTCTCCACGATTTTTGCCTCATGGGAGCTATGTCTACAGACACTTTGGACTTAGGTGGGTTTATTTGCATTGGACTTCATGCCGTGTAGATCCACAACTGGATTATAACTTGCAGTTCCAGAGGCAAAGGAGATACAGGGACTATCTCTAAATTCCTACTCCACCTCCATGTGTAAATTAGATTTTCCCTACAGATCTGGGCTGCCTCTTATTTATAAATGGGGTAAAGCTATTTTGTGGCTTAGCCTTTTCCTTTTTCTGACTTTCCTAAATTATTAAAATTGCTTGTAAGTATCCTTGTGAAGATTCCTGACCGAATTAGAACCAATACATATAAGTGTAACTAGTTTTGTATATAGTTTGGGGGTGGGACTTTTTGGGAAAATAAAAACAACTATATTTTTATAGCTCCTGCCTTGTTAATTGCCCCAACTAAATCAAGAGATCACAGGCATTTTAGATAGACTATGGACTATACCTATGTTCTTAGTAAAATTAATTAAACATGTACTTGGCCTAACTAATATGAAATTATCTATGTCCAACATTTAAAACTCTCAAACCAATCACAATTAGAGAGGATATTTGCAATTTGTCTGGTGAAAGTTTGCCATTATTTATGCCAAATCTAGGACTAAACTTGGAAATTTGTTTGGAAGACTATTGTCACATGATATTTTTTATATGAGAAACTAAACATTTTAACTGGCCAGCTAAATGTTAAATAACAAGTTCCAGTGACAGTTCTCTCTTGCTTTAAAAATATTAGTACAGATGTAAAATGAATGAAGGATCTGAGACTTGAAAAAGTATATAAACAGCAGGAATTAGTTAGAATGAGCTGTGGCAATCATCTGAATGTCACTTAATGTGGTAGATTAATTCTCGATGTCCCTCTAACAATCAGTCTAGAATGAAAGACAGAGTAACTGTTCTACTGTGGATAAAAGGTAATACTCTTTTTTCAGCTTTGTGTACAAAAGAAAGCCCTCTATACAGTACAAAATCTGCTACCATACATTTACAGACTTAGATGTGGATTTAAATAATTTCTAAGCTCTACAGTTCTTATTCTGCATGAAGTTAATTATAACAATTGTCTGAGTGATCTAAAGAGTAATTTGGGGTTTTAATACAGATAGAATGTCACAGTAGATGAGCTGAGCTCATCTATTTCCAGCAGAGTGAGATAGGCTTGCAAAGAGAGATAGAATCTGCATTGCTCTTGTAAAGATCATGCTGTGTTCATCAAGTCTGTGCTGTAGGCTACCAGATACTGAATAGATTACTGAGATACAATTTCAATGTTTAAATGTTTATTTGTTTGGTGGTGGTGTTTCTTTGGGTTTTTAGCTAAGAAAATAGTATATATCAATTTACAATTATATTTTGTAGTGGTTAGAAGCAAACTGAGAATTCTCATCTGCACTGAGAGTGTGCTAGTGAATAGTGAAGAGTCTGAGTCATACAGATTACATGATATGGTTATCCTGTAGATACTGAGATGTCAGTTCTGAATAAAGGCTACAGCAGTATCTGTGCACTAAACACAATTGATTAAACAATTTTTTAACAAAAACAAAGGCAAATAAAACTTTCTCCCCCCCAAAAAACAAACAAAAAACCCCAACAAACCAAACCACAGTAACGACAAAGAGAAGAAGCCTGTATGAGAAATCCCAAAGCTTTTACCCTCCATGTCTTTTGAAGTTCGCCACTATGTACAAGATGTTTATGTTTTCTGTATTGTGTTCAGTTTAATAGGAAACAGTGTGATGGATTTTACTCAAAACTCATCTTGAATATTTTCAAGGATAAACTAGACACCTGGTTTACCCTTCAGCAAGGACAAGCTAAAATGCATCATGAAATAGTGCTATGGTTTCACACAATATTGTCTCAGCACCTTTCTTTCCTTCTGTGTCTCTTGCACCTGTTTCTCCTGTGTCTTTATAAAACTGCTGCTCCAGCACAATATTGTTTATCCTTTAAAAAGATGTTGGATCATTAGTTTAACAAGCTGAAGAAATAATAACATCTTCAAAAAATATATTTTTGATGAAGTTGGTTTTTGTTATGCAGGTGCAGAATAGGATAAAAATGCACAGACTCTTTCTAGCAATCCTCATTCAGGGATTAACTACAGTTGAAACCTTTTTCATACTCAGTATTCCACATTAGTGTACTCTGGGGAATACTTAGTCCCTAAGGACCAAAGTGGCTTGTGTCCTAAAATACCTTTGTCTTAACTCCCTCTAGGGTGTTTGACAAACCCTTGAGGCATCAAGCTTCCTAGAGGTCTGAAGAGAGGGCAGGGTGATTCTATAATTGGAGCAGTGCAGTTGCAAAAAATAATATAGTACTTGATCAGTCTTTCACACTCAGGCAAGCTGCAGAAGCAGGTGTTTCAGAGTCTCAGATCTGCAAAAGCCAGATTTCTTAAAACCTGATTTGCTGTATGTGCCTTTTCTATCATAAGATTAATTGCTTCAGGTAAACAAGGAGAAACAGTGCATGGCATGTCACGAACTATGTTACAGCTTGTTTAAGTCTTGTATGTACAAATTTCAAACTAAACAGAATTGTTATGCTGTTTATATATTTCCAGTGTCAAAATAAAGAAACAGACTACCTTCACTACACTGAAAATCAAAGTGAAAGCACTTCATTCCTACTTTGCAGCCCTGTGAGATGCAGTACAAGGTACAGAACAAAGCAAACCAGTCAGAAGTGCGTATGTTCCCATTCTCCCATAAGACTTTACATGACCTTTTTCCTTTTAGCTTCCGCTATCTGACCTTGTCTATAATGAACCTGGTATACTGCTATACAGTTATTTCACTCCTGTTACCAAAAGCAGCATTCCCCCCTCTCCCTCATGTTCCCCTACTCTCTCCATCCCCTCAACCCCCCACGTTTTGTTGAATGGTAGAACAGTTAAAGTCTGCTACTGAAATCTAGGTGTGGATTCAGTTTCAGATTAATCTGTGTGGAAGTAAGTAGCTGCATCTGTACCCTGGAGTCTAAGCCACATTATAAATAAGATACAAACCATAATCATTCCATAAGCAGAGAAACTTGTGGAATGATGATGGTGATAAACACATGTATGACTCAGCTTATGAAATATATCACAGTGAGTTAGGACATCCAAAGTAACTGCATGGTACTGGCAGACATAATGTAAGTTGCAGGGAGGACTTGCATTCCTTCAGAGTGGCATGTAGATGCCAGGCAGGATCAGAGAACAACTCAAAAAGGCCTAGATGTCAATGTTCACACAGATAATTCAAGCTCTGTGATGGGGTAGGGACTTTCTCCTACACATTACCAAAATTTACCAGACCAACTCAGAAATCTTGGAAGTAAGATAAAGCTATATTTACAGCAAAGCAAAATTTAAAAGCATGTATACACAATATATTTACAAGTAATTACTATTATATACAAATTATAAATAATACAGAAATCCAAAGCTTACTTGTTATCTGTTAGTGGAAGATATTAGAGCAGAGTGAAGGGGAAGTGAACAGATCCAATACTTAGGAGTGAAGAAGGTGAAAGAGGGATAAACTACTTACATTTAGACTTTTTATCCCTTTCAGCAAACCAATGAATAGTATAGATTTTATCATTATTATTCTTACTACCAGTGATCTAATTTCTGTAATTAGAATATTCCAATTAGCCTCAAACCAGCAAAAGCCCCCACTGAAAGTGATGCCAAACAAGAAAAAGTGTTCTCATTTGCCAGTGTCTTGATCTAAACATCATTAAACTATGTGATAAAAGCTCATCTCCACAACCGAAAAGGGGCAGAGACAATGGGTGATGGAGGAACTCAAATAGTAGTCTCCCTTGTTGCTCCTATGTCCACCACAGGATAGCAATCAGCCCTTAACAGGTCCATCTCTGCAAGTTCAGGGGAGCACAAGAGTACAATGGTAAACAGGAACTTGAGAACTCAAGAGGAAGGAACATCAACAAAAGAAGAAACAAAGGTAGGGAAAGGGTTAGATTTAGCTGATTTGTGGAGCAACAACCGTGATAACACAAAGTCTTAAGGGGGTAAAAAAGGCTGATTACATGTAAATAATTTATTGATCAGTGCACTTGTTTGGCCAAATTCTGTGACTGATCAGCACAGTTTGTCCTACCTCCTTATGAATTCCTAACCCTTTTCCCTTGCAAGAGATGCTGTATTTGCACTGTGTGTGCATGTGTATGGGGGTAGCCTCAAAATGAAAGATGCAACAAGAAGGGATTGCACCTCAGGTAATTTATGGGGACCTTTCTCCCAGACATGTGTGTTAACAGATTGTGGGGAGCTGGACAAATAACGAGCAAGATCACCACCATTTCTCAGAAAATGTGTAATTAAATAGCGGAATGCAAACACAGGAATGGGGGATGAACATCTATATGACCTATGGAGAGTGTGTGAGAGTGTGTGGACATGGAGCGGGATTAGAATGCTTTGACATTAGTTATAAAAAGGTGCTTAGAAATGCATAGGAATTTGTTGCTATTTTGTAAGTGTCTGGTGTCTACTTTATTGACAATACTGATCTTGATAGCATTCATAAACTCACAGAATCATAGAATCAGTCAGGGTTGGGAGTGATCACAAGGATCACTTAGTTCCAACCCCCCTGTCATGGGCAGGGACACTTCACAATAGATCAGGCTGTCTAGACCCTCATCTGGTCTGGCTTTAAACACATCCAGTGATGGGGTCTTGACCATCTTCCTGGGCAATACATTCCAGTGTCTCACCACCCTCATGGTGAGAAACTTCTTCCTAACATCCAATTTGAATCTACCCATTTCTAGTTTTGTTCCATTCCTCCTAGTCTTATGACTACCTGACATTCTAACAAGTCCCTCCCCAGCTTTCTTGTAGGACCCCTTCAGATCCCAAAAGGCCACAATAAGGTCACTTCAGCGCCTTCTCCTCCTGAGACTCAATAGCTCCAACTCCCTCAGTCTCTCCTCATAGGAGAGGTGTCCAGCCCTCTGATCATCCTCGTGTCACTTTTCTGGACACGTTGTTGTTGTAGAAATTAATAATAGATTATGAATTATTAATATTAATTTGGGTGTGAGTATTGATTTTTATTATTAATATTTTTTAAATTGGGAAAATTCCATGACATTCTTTTGGATTTTCCGTTGACAGGAAGTAGTTGCACAAAGAGTATTTATAAACATGGAATTAAACAGTTTAAGCAATCAGAATTTGGAAAATAGGAACGCAAAACCAGGAAAAATTCTAACTACGCTGTGCTGGTTTGAAATAATTGGAGGATTTGAGTGAGAAAATTAGGCTATAGGCTGAGAGAGGAAAATAGATGATGCTACTCCACTCACTGCTTTACTGAGAAAGAAAAAAAAAATGTTTTAAGAGTTGTCACCCGAATATAGATAAAGGAGATTGCTTCAGGCCTCTCTGGGCTGTGGCTGCTCCTCTTGCATGGCTCCTTTTCCCTATCTATTGTAGCTGATTCTTAATAATTCCACTAACTTCTTTTCTATTGCTAACTCCCCTGGCCGATCTACCTCCACCTATCTGCTGCATTAACAGATGGTGAGATAAGATTGGGGAAGGGGAGAAAGGTGGTAAGGGGGTTTAGAAAGCCCTTTTAGAGATTTTGATCTCTGGGAGGGGTGTGGTGTTTCTGTATTACTTTTTCACTGTATATATCTGTAAATATCTGTTATACATTATAAATACCTGCTTGTGTATTAAGCAATGCTATCAACTTTCAGCCATTCAGAGTTCTAGATTGGGTTATATCAAAGGTGTGTGTGGGGGGGGCAGGTAACTGCTAAACCACCACACTATGCTTATGGAGTTTTAACATTAATTCTAGTATATGCATTCACAACTTGTTGATCCCTAGGGTAGAAATACAAAATATTCTAGGCAGAGGGTAGGAAAGAAGAAATGGGTTGCTGCTAAGCTACTGTTGCAAGCTACAAACACATGGCTGCTGTGATTCTCAGTTAAATATGCTGGGAATGGGGTGTTCCTCATGTGGAGAGCCAACGCTGGAAAAGGCATGGCTTCTAAATCATCCCCCCTTAAATACATTATTTTGAAAATGAAACTGGCCAA
>VWZI01015940.1:95654-106552 GCA_013396835.1 Psilopogon haemacephalus | reverse complement strand
TCTCTCCAACAGTTCCATGTCCTTCTTGTGGTGGAGGCTCCAGAATGGAGAGGTGAGAGCAATGTCAGGGCTTTGCAGCCAGTGGTCAGTCCCAACTGCCCTGCAAGCTGGGCACTGCTACCCTCTGCCAAGCAACTTAATCCTGCCAGCTGTGTGGTGGCTCTGGTGCCTGGCATGTGTGCCATGAGCCTGATGCTTCTGGGAGGTATCATACCCAGGTGCCTAGAAACTCATCCTGCTTATGGCACTGTCTGCAAACCTGGCAGCCCTGGTGGGGGCAGTTTCCCTGTCTGCAGGCACCTGTGTCTGGGGGAGGTGAACAGCTGTCACGGGGGCAACTCCTAATCCCCTGGCAGAGCATCAGGCTCCAGTTGCTGCCCATGTTTTCCCTTGTGCTCATGGGAACAGGATTTGTACAGACCCTGCAAGCAGCCAGGTCAGTCCTGCAAAGGCAGCTCACAGCAAGGCAGTCTTGGTGGCTCACAGTCAGAGGGGCAGTGGTGGCATGGGGTGGTTAAGGCACGTAGCACTATTAGCCATAGGGAATTATGCTTCTTTGGTTTCGAGTTTAGCTGCTGGCTCCTAATTCATGGCCATCCTTAGCAGGTGGCCAGCTGATTATTTTAGTTTTTCCAACAACCATGTGCTCTCTCTCTCTCTCTCTCTGAGCTTTCAGAGAAGACCAAAACCAGAGGGAGGCTGTTTGCCATCTCCTTTATCAGCTTCCTAATCAAACCTGCTGGTTCTTCCACCTGGTTGCCCCATGGACCCCAAGCTGCCTAGGGCTGCTCTCTCATGCTGACCAAGCACAGTGCATGAAGAAAGGCATCTTCCTACAAGTGCTTTTCTGTTACGGAGAAGAGGTCTCTCTTGCTCATGGAATGAGTGGAGGAAGTAGATGAAAGGGTGGGAGGCTTGCCAGAGATGCTTCATCAGGCTTCTTTGGCAGCACAGTTCATTACAATGATGGATTTGGAGTCTGTTAGAAAGGCAAAGGTGGAAGAAGCTGTGGAGTTTGTTGTGTTGACTCAATACCCTGGAGATCAATTATTTCAGCTGCTGAAGAATTGAAGAGATTCTTGGTATTTGCACATCCTGCAGTGTGTGCTTTGCATTCGTTGAGTGTCTTCTTCGGAGGAGAGCCTTGGCTTAAAAACATCCACGCAGCTTTGTTGTGAAACTCTGTTCAGGGCTGTTGCTTCTGCTGTGGGTCCTCAGTGAGATGCAAGCAGGTTGTTGATCTTCACTTGGTCGGGTGAACCAGACCATCAGCCTGGCTAGTTTTGGTTCTGTCTCACAGCACAGCAGTGGCTGCACAGATGGGAGGCTGCTGCTGAGTTCAGTGGCTGGGGAATTCAGCACATCACTGCAGAGCTGCACGCTGAACGAGGAGGGGAAATGGAGTGTGTTTGGAGGCCAGCCTGCAGTGAAGGGAAAGCAAGGCCTCAGGTCAAGTCCTGGCTGACATCCCAGCCCCAAGATGGGGGATGCACTACTGCCTGGAAAAGGGACCTGGAAGTTGTGTTTGATGGCATAGCACAAGGGAAAATGAGGAGGTTGGAAAGAGTTTAATGGGAAAATAAATAGCAGATGGAAACCTGTGCTGTTGTTTGTTCTTCACTGCTGCAGCAAATACCTCTGGGAGAGGCCTCTGCCACCAGCCTCACACCTATGGGCTGCCCAGGGAAATCTGTGGCCCAGGGTGCAAGGGCAGGGAGAAAAACTGCTGTGAGAGGCTAAAGACACTAAACCAGGAGCAGGAGAAATTAACAGTGCCAGAAAGACAGTGCCAGTGAACAGCTCTTGGCACAGTCATGTTCTTCTCCTCCCTCGGAACATTTTCTTTCCCTGTTTTTCTCCCCAGTACCTAATTCTCTTTCTAGAGATGGCTGCTGAGCACAGCAGGCTAGTCAAGGCTTCAGCATGACCACCTGGCACAAAGAAATCTGAAACTTTTCTTGATCCAGCACCAAACACCTAACACAGCTCTCAGCAGCCCAATGCTTCAGCCCTGAGTGGAACCGACTGCAGTGACTCACAGAATGATTACTTCATTGTGTGGGTTTTTGGTTGGGGTTGGTTTTTTTTTTTTCCCCCCAGTGAAAACCAGATCTCCTTTTCTCTTTCATGTATTCTCACCAGAGCAGGAGCAAAACTTCCTATGAGGTTGCTCGTTTTATTTGCCCCAGTTCATTGTGCCAGTCTCCAGGGGACTGCCAGGGCTGCCTCACCTCAGGCAAGGGCTTCTGGCTGGCTGCAGCACCCCCACCTTCTCCCTCCGAGCACCGAGTCAGGAGCAGTTATGAAAACTAGTGCCAGTCAAGGTGAAGGCCTGAAGAGCTGTTGACAACAACGTCACATGTGCTCAGACTAAAAGCTTTGCTCTGAGTCCCAGATAGGTGTACTCTTGATTTGGAGAAAAGCTCTGTCTCGTTAGCAGACAACGTCAGCAGCTAAGGTAACTGCAGCAGTAAAAAGCACTTTCAGCCATCTGCTCTTCGTACACCTTAATGGTCTCCTCAGCAACAAGGCTGCAGAGTACAGAGGCACTGACGGATGGCTGCATGTGGACGCCAAGACCAGCCTGTGAAGGTGGAAAGAAGTGAGTCAAGACTGGACACAAAGTCACCTGCTCCTCCTGCACAGACCACTCTGGAAATTATCTACCCTGCCCCTGTCTTTCCCCAGCCCCTCATCCCTTGCTGTCTTTTCACAGCACTTTTATCTGCCACGGGGCAAGGCACAAGTACAGCTACCTTCTCCTGACCAGCTCCATGCTTTTGCAGGAGTGTGGACCAGGCAAGGCTGCATTTTCCTCTTTCCAAAACATCTCACCTTCCAGCTTGAAGCAATCCCACTGAGACTCCCTTTCCTCTACTTACGCGGTTTCACAGCAACTAACTAGATTTAAAGTTTGGGTTTCTTGCCTGTGGGAGTCAAGATCAGAAGGTGAGTCAGGAACTGTGTACTTTGATCTGCAAACAGAACGCTGTTTGAATTCCAACAACTTTGTCACTACTGATTTTGGTACCAGGTATAAAAGTAGCAGTTACTGAGTCCAGTGCTGTGTGCAAAGTCTGGAACACTGGAAAGAGAGAGAAATGAGTTGCTCTGAAAAGGAGAGAACCTAGCTAAGGAGTCACAAAAAGCTGACAGGATTTTATTGAAGTTCAAAATACAAAACAAGTCAGATTGTCTCCCACTCCCTCAGTATCCTTCCCATACAGCATGTCGTAATAAGTGTCAGTATTCACAGTGACAGCTCCAGCCAAACCACAGGACTGACAGTCTCAACCATGGCCTCCACCACCCCACAGATGAACCCACCTAGAAAAACATTCCTATTTCTGGTATCTTGGCTTTGAACAAAGAGATCCACTTAGCCTCTTCCAGGACAAAAGGCCAGCTATTAGAAAAGATGCTGAACTGAAGGGATCTGGAGAGTGCTCCAGGCTGTGAACTGCTTCACAGTTAAGCTGAATCCTAAGGAAGAGCACTTCCATACCAGGGATTCACAAACTGTGGGGTGCATATTACTACCGGCATGCTGCGTGGGCGGGAATTGATTGCTAATGGGCATGTTCTCGTCACCTTGATGTTGCTACTCGCACTCTACCGACAGGGTTTATGGATTCCTGATCCCAACGAGGCTGTCTGCATTCTCATCACTAACCACAGTGGGGCAGAAGAGAGCTCAGCCTGGATAATTCCCTGCCTCCTCCACAGCTGCACCGCTTCAGGCGCCCAGCAGAGGGCGTCAGTCGCTCCTCACGCCGCGCTTCAGCTGCCGGAGCAGCACCGCCCCGCGGCAGGCGAGGAGCACAGCAGGGCTCAGCTCTTACTGCGAGCTGTGGGTCCGCACAGGAGGCAGCCCTCAATCCACTTCCGTGGCTGAGCACACATTCTCCTGTCGCAGTTGGACCTCTTGCCCAAGACTGCCAGTAACAGGAAACACAGAAGTTAGCTGTGCCGGGGTGTTTTTGTTGGTTTTTTTTTTCTACAAGATGGAGAAGTCTGCATAACAAATTTTGCTAGGATTAACTCACCCCCTGCCAAACCTTATTCTTGTATCAGGGCAGCCCTGACCTGCTAGCTGCCTACCTGGTTTTTTTTTTGTTGTTGTTGTTTTTTTTTCACTGTAGTATTTAAGCACTAACTTGAAGCAGTGATTTAAGAAATGAGGCCAGTGAAAGCTATTCATCGAGTGATTAAACCATTTGTAACCAGACAGATTCTCTGCCCGCTGACCACAGGCTCTGAGGAGGTTAGGATTAAGCCTCAAGGCCTGCTTCTGAAGGCAGTATGTTCGCTCAGCTGCTAGCACACAGAATGAAAGGTGTTTTCATCTCATAGCACAAAGCCTTCTGCTGCCCGAGGCATCCACCTTCTTTCTCCATGCAATGAAGTACTGTGGAGTTGGCAAAAGGTGCCTCTGCCAAGCATTTCTGTGAGGTTGTCCAGCTGCTGAGTGCACTTGTCGGAGCTGCTGGCTGCACATGGCATCAGTCACCAAGAGCTGAAGTGCTTAGAAGAAGGCAAAATATCTCAGGAAAGGGTATCCTATTCAGTGCCAGCCCATCTGATAAAAAGAACAGCTCTGTTTTTCCAGACGTCTCAGTTGCAGCACTCTTGTCTGTTGACTCTGTCATCCAAAGCCTGCTGCCTCTCCATGAGGCACCTGTGGCAGCACCAACAGGAACAGTCTGAGCACCACTGGAGAGTGGATCTGGCAGGAGTGGCAACAATGTTTATTCAGTTATCTGAGAAGCAAGCTTCATCTTCCTCCTTTTCTAAGACTCCTCCTGATGCATCAGCAATACGATTTGGAAGCCCATTACCTCTTCTCCATCTTCTGCATCTGCAGGCTGAGTGATGTGAAGCTGGCCAGGAGGTCTGTAACCTCATCCACCTGCCAGAAGAACACAACAGGCTGTTAGGCAGGGGAATACAGTAGTGCAGTCACCCACCACCACTGAACAAACTCCCATGCAGCAGAGACTACCCTTACAGACTGTCAGTAATGCCCATGTCAGCTTATATCAGGACAGGATCTTTGGTCCCATAATTATGTAGAAGGGCTCCTGTTCTCATGATGAAAGAAGTTCTAATCTAAGGCAAGGGGAACTTTTCCCCATTCCCCAGGAGGTCGGTGCTTGATCTCCACCTCATATGATTCAGCCAGTGCTTAAAACAGAAGCAAGTTGCTGCATTAGCCAAAACTCAACAACAGCATTGGGGTGGTTCCTCTAAGCCTGTTTCTAGCTGCCAATCTTGTGCAGGAAAACAGAAAAACACCCAAACAAACCCAGGCCCTGCAATTGTGTGGTTATGCTGATCCTGGCCTTAAAACGCCTCTGCCCTTGGCCCACCTGATCTTCAGAGCTCTGCTGAGCTGCCAGGCACGGAGATGCTTTCTGCCTTCTGAATCCATCCCAAAGGAGTCATCACATAACTTGCTCCCTTTACCCAACATGACCAAGAGCACTTCCATAACCATGTCTTCAACATCACCTCGCTCATGCAGTCACATACTCCTGAACACGGAAGGCAAGGCAGAAACGAGTGACTCACAGCAGCACAACGCTGCCTACCTGTTCCTTTGTGCTCGTCATCTGTAACCTGGAGCAGAGGTCATCCAGCTGTTCCTTCTGCTCGTGCCTCCCTAGGCGGTCCAGGTATTCCCGCAACATCTGGATGATCTGCAGCCGACAAGTGCAAGAGGCAAACATCAGACACCTCTACCAGGCTGGGACGTTTCTTACAGGAAAAATTTAATTATGGTGAAATTGCCAAGCACAGCCTTAGCACTAGAGTACGTGACAGAGTACATGACCCACAGAGAACATATTCAAAGCAGCTGGAGAGACCTACTGGCAGCATCATGGCCCAGCAAGTCATGAGGCACTGATCAGCCACAGATGGACTAGCTGTAATCCCAGTGCCTGGGCTGATGACAGGAAAGAGACAGGCTCAGCTGAAGAAGCGTAAGGTCTAGCCCTGAAAGCACCAAGCTTTTCTTTATGGCCAGCTAGCTTCCTTCACTGTGAGGAGCTTCCTTCACTGTGAGGAGCAGGGACTTCTCACTCCAGCAGGATCTGCTTGTGCACCAAGAAGGAAAATCTGTGGTTCCCATATGGCTCCTGAAACAAGGCCTCACACTCCATGCATTTGTGATGCAGTCCCACAACTGCTTTCCTAGTCCATGCTTCAACACATCACAGCAGGGCAGACTATGTTAAGAATGCAGAGTCCTTCCATGTGTATGCCATAGCTACAGGCCCTGTGTGGTGATGGTCCCTCTTCTGCCACAAGGTGATGGAAAAGTGCTCCACACAGCCTGGGAATTAAGACATTCAATGCATCCTCAGCCTACCAGAACTAAGAAAGGGCCTGCAAAAACTCAGAATAGTGGCTGGGACAAAGGAAGGTCTCTGAAAACAGAAGGCAAAAGTCACTCTCTCCAGATCTGCCATGAGTCTACACACCAGTATTTAAAAGAGCTGCTAAATGATATTTGACCCTTAGAGGGTGTAGGAGACTGGCACCGCCTTACAAGAACACGGGGCTGCTTCCATTACCTGTTTCACCTCAAGTCGTACAGCCTCCAGGCTGTGGGAGAGTCCTTCCTGCAGGATGTTTAGCTTTGATTTTGCAAGGTGCAGCGGGGTTCTGCCAGCTCGATCCAAGGCATCAACTCTGGCCCCTGCAAGACATGTGAGCAAGGACAGAAAGTAAGGTCTGTCTTCATAACTTGGTGTCCCTGGGGAGCATCAACAGGGGCAGGGCAGGAAAGGAACAGGCTGTAATTGTTTTTAGAGGAAATGTTACCTCCGCGCAGCAGTGTGGTGATGACAGGAACATGGTTCGTGCAGGCAGCTGGGGAGGGAAAACACAGGACACACAACTCAGAGGTGCTAGCAAACAACAAAAGAGTTTCTGCTTAAGGAGGGAGTTTGCTATTTCCCAAAGGGCTCTTCACTGTGGGAAAGAGGAACAGCTCAACTGCTGGAGGCAACCTCACACTCAAGTCTGAGCACTGTCCCTTGGGGGTAGGAAAATTGATTTTCTCAAATTCTGACCCTTAAAACCTTTTTGAAGAGTGAAGCTTATGAAATGCAGTCCTTCCTACATCCTTCAAGCTGGGGATGCATAGTGTGATGCACCGGAAAAAGGAAACGGAAGAGGAAGGAAAGGAAAGGAAGCATTCACCTCACCTCTCCGCACACAAAGCTTATCTTCATGGCACTTACCCAAGTGTAAAGGGGTGTTTCCCAGCCCATCTCTCTGGTTTGGGTCAGCCCCATGGTCCAGAAGCAGTTGCACTGCAAACAAGGAAACAGAGACACATTAGTCCCTCCCCTTTGCCCCACAGGTCAGGCCCATGTGGGCCACAGCTGCAGATGGCAGCCACAAGGCTGCCTTATGGCTGCTTCTGTTCAGCTCATCAGCTACTGCTCAGACACAGGAAGCACAGGTTTGTGCAGGAGCACAGCAGGGTCCAGTACAAAGCCAGGCAGTGCCACTGCCCCTGGGCTCCCTGAGGGGAAAAACAAGACGAAGGACACCATTCCTTCTGCATCAGTACAGGCCTGGAGCTGGGAACTAATGCCTCCCCTTTAGCAGGGACAAACCTGGGAGCCAGGGTCCAGCCAGCAGTTTTGCCACAAAACACCCAGAAAACAGCAATCTCTGTCACGTGCTGAATCAAAACAAAGAGCATCCTTGAAAATCTCTTCAACGGAGAAGTGGCAAGACAACTCCCACTCACCAATGTGATCATTGCCATTGCAGGAGGCGAAGTGCAGGGCTGTCCGGCCCTTGTCATCCGCGGCACACGGGTCACTTCCATCCTCCAGGAGTTGCTGGACTGACAGCACCAAGAAGGAGAGCAAAGTGGGTAAGCTGAATGGGCCCTAGTCAGAAATGGGTAGTGCTAGCCACTACCCTGCAGGTAGATACACACTCTGCCAGCTCAACTGGATTTGAATCAAGTCCAGCCAGCATTTTGGCTCAGCAGAACCAGTCAAGGCAGTGCACACTCCACCCTCCACTACAGCCTTTACCAGCTTCCACATACTGCCATAAAAGACAAGCCAACAGCTGTAATGGTTAAGGCTAAGGATCCCCTCTTGCCAAATTTTCAAGCTCCAAGGACAATCAGCAGCAAATACCTACAGAAGAGTATAAAAAGACAACACAGCTGTGGAGATAACTCTCAGGCACATTTCAAGCTATATTACCTCTACGGTCCCTCCCAACCCAAACCATGCTATGCATCTATGAATTAGCATCCTGTGCCTACTGTTCCTCTGAAGCTTTCCATGGCCATTTTCTGCATCTGTATCGACTTTTCACATCTACATGGATCCGTGGTGAGAAGTTTCACAGTGTAACCACATGTAGTGAGAAAAAAACACCTCTTCATACCAGTTCTGAATATGCCCCTTCCTAAATAAATTTGAAACACCTAATTTTTGCCATGCTAATGGTGGTTGCCATGTGCCAAGCAGGCAGGTGAGTCAAGGCTAATATGACAATGTACTACCTAGTGAGCAGCCCAAGAAGCCATGCCATCATCTACTCACACTCGCTCCCCCTGCTTTTCTACCCAGATACTTTGTCAATGTCACCACTGGCACTTCCTGTAACCTGAACTACCTCCTTCTCTCAGATAGAAAAGGAAAACCTGCTCACACAGAAAAACAAACTAATGTGACTCTCAAGTATTTGGTATAACAAAGGCAAAGAGACCTGTAAAAGCTGAAAAGATTAGGGAATAGAAGTAGCATCTACAGCCACATGTGTAAGGGCAACTCCAAGGGCTACTACTCCTATTGTTTCAAGATTGTCCTGATATACTAATCAGTAAGTAAAATAAAGCTCAGTCCCATGGCTGTTAAAAATACTGACAGACTTGCTGTATTTTGAGAGCTTTAACAGCATATCCTGCAACAGTCCAGGCTGACCAGTATTTGAGACAAGAAACAAGACTGCTCGGACCACCGAACGTCACCATTCATCCCAGCTTCCAGAGATCAAATTACAGTCATGTCTGAATTTCTTTCTGTGTGGATACTGCTTTAAGTGTGGCACAAAAGTTAAAGGAACACTTGAAAAGATGGAATTGGTATTAACAGGGGATGTCTGATACTCCAGAAGAAAGACAGAGAGACTGACAGTGCCACCAGTGTGAACCATTCATGGGCAAGGCTTTACCCAGTCCTTCCCTGCAGCCAGAAGGAAATGACATAACCCCTCCCACCCACTGCCACCACAGGAAACAGCAAAGATTTTCCCTTGTTGATGAAGAATTAGCCATTAAATATTTTCTCAAGTTGCACAGTACACAAAGCACAGCAGGACTGCAAACAGGGCAACCTGTGTATCAAATACAGGCGTAAAACTCCTAAACCAGATTGAAACCATGACCTCCATAAAGCCTGATTCTTTCCTCTTCCTCTTGACTTTGCTGACTGAAGCCAAGCCTTACTGTACCGGCAACTCACAGATGGACTTTACCCATCGGTTCACGAGGTGTACTGTGGAGCTAAAAGGTGAAGCATGCCAGACAAATTCCAGTTTTGATATACTGGGAGTTTTCTTTATGTCAATTTCTAGTTTAAGTCAGTTTCTAGTTCTATTCACAGACTCGCCTGATGAACACTTAGACCAGCACAGCCCAGAGGACAATATAGTCTAAGGAGGGACTATGTTAAGAGGCATGTAACACAGAGCAATATTGCTGTTACACATTTCTCTTCAAAACACGTCTGATCTACAGTAGAGAGAGGTAAAGGGATTCAGAGGCAGTCCACAGATCTTCCCTGAAGATCTGATCTACTGCATCACACTGCCTCATCACACAGTGCACAGTTTAGATAATGTCAACTTTTCCACCTTATCAAAACACTATTCTCTTCCTGCTTAAAAATGGGCAAAAGTCACATACCAGAAAGGCTGGATTTAGCTTGAGGCTAAAAGAAGCTCGAGGAAAAAGAACACTACGGACCACATGCCGTGAAAAATGAACACTAACAAACCTCAGTCTGGTCAGAGAACAAAACAAAGCTCCAGAAAAGCAGCTTCTCGATGTGCAGCATTTAAAAACACCACGTACACAATCTACCTGTGCTCCCCTCCTCCTTTCCTATAACAAAGTCCTCGACAAAACTGCACTTCCAAGATGAGGTCTCAGATAGGCCTGGCAGAAGCCTTACCTGTGTCCAAGTCGTTGCTATTGGCAGCTTCACGCAACCTTTTCAGAGCTAGGGGGGGTGTGGAAAAAAAGAAAGCAATTACTGGAAAGCACAGATGAAAATGTTTCGCTACCGCAACATTCCCTCCAGGCACTCGACCCGCGGTGCAGGGCCCAAACCACGCTGGTGCTGGCACGGCCCCGAGAAGGAGAAGCAGATCAAAAGGGCAGGTAATAAGTGCTCTCCTCGGCTCCTCCCGAGGCAGGCTCCCGGCCGTCCCGCTCCTGACAGGCACTCTCCCTGCAGCCAAGCTGCCGTCCCAAGCTTCCTCCCTCCGGAAGCCCCAAGATACACCCGCTCCCCACAATCCCCACCCCGCCGAGGATGAAAAGGGCCGTTCACGGGAAGGGCTCCCCACGCCTTCCGCCTCTTCCCGCTCACCGTGGGTCTCCTTGCCCGTAGGCCCTATCCGGCGGTGGAGGCGAGCGGCCCTGCGCAAGCGGCGAGTCGGGATCTTGCCCGCGGGCTCCTCCCGCTGCCACAGGACGCGCAGGTAGCCAAGGGAGGCGCCTGCCGCCTCCCCCAGCACCAGCCCTGCGCCCAGCTCCGGCTCCGGACCCGCATCAGGCTCTGCTGCGGCCCCGCCACCGTCCTCCATTCCGTCACGGGCCGGCCCGGATCGGACCGAGCCGAGCCGAGCCG
>VWZI01015940.1:76676-95617 GCA_013396835.1 Psilopogon haemacephalus | reverse complement strand
GCCGGGCGGAGCCGATCCGGACCGCCGAGCGGGGCGCGGGGGAGAGGGCAGAGGCCGTCAACATAGCAATGGCCAATCGAGGGCGTCCCTCGGCTCTGCGTGCAGCCAATGCGCAGCTAGAAGCAGTAGGAAGAAGGGAAGCGAGGCGGGAGGTGGAGGCGGTGCCCAAGGGGGCCTGACGGGCAGGGGCGCTCTCCAATCAGAGGAAGGGGCGGGGCAGCCCTCCAGGCTGAAGACAGGCAGTTGTTTTACCCAATGAGAGAGCTCCACTGTTTGATTCGCTTCCGGCCGGCCGGCTGGGGCCCGCCTCTGGTCCCTTATCCGCTTCCTGCCCGCTCCACTCCGGGGCCTGGTTGCCGCCCGGAGTCCTTTCCCTGTCACTCCACGCCGCCGCCATGGCCTACCCGGGGGAGGACTACGACAACGAGGTGCGGGGCGGAGGTCTCGGGGCAGCGGGAGGGTCCTGGGGCGTTGCGACTGGGTTGGTCAGGGTGACTCTCTGCCGTCTTCTCTCCACAGGCCGCCTACGACCCGTACGCGTACTCCAACGACTATGATATGCACACGGGTGAGTGTGGGCCTGGGCCGCGCCGCTGCGGTGGCTCTTCCAGTTCTACCGTGACCCTCGGGCCTGCTGGATCTGTAGGCTGGGGCCGGGCCGTGCGGCAGCCGCCTCACTGCTTCTCTTTCCCCTCAGGAGACCCGAAGCAAGACTTGGCCTACGAGCGCCAGTACGAGCAGCAGACCTACCAGGTGATCCCCGAAGTGATAAAAAACTTCATTCAGTATTTTCACAAGACGGTGTCGGATCTCATTGACCAGAAGGTGTATGAGCTCCAGGCCAGCCGTGTTTCCAGTGATGTTATTGACCAGAAGGTGTACGAGATCCAGGACATCTACGAGAACAGGTACCGAGCCATCGTTCCTGCAGAATAGGGTGGCTGTTGAAGCTGTAATGAAAGTGCCCCCTGCTCTTGAAAGGCAAGACTGACTGTTAGCTGTGCCGTTTCAAACTTGGGCTTTCCCGAAGACGTAGCATGGAGTTTGATTAGATTTATTAGGGGGAAAAAAAAACAAAACAAAACCACAACACCCAAACATATACCAAGGCAACAAAAAAGTGACTTCAGGAATGCTGGTTAGGCAGTTTGTAGAAAGCTGTGAGGTGTTATTGCTGTGTCTGTGTTTTTTACAGATACTCCTGCTTGTAGTTGTGTCATCTTTCCATAAAGGGAACGTGGAAGTAACATGCAAAACATTTTTGTACTTCAGGGATAAATTGAAGACTTGGAGAATTGCAAACTAAGCAATGCTTTGTTTCAACACTAGACTTAAGAAAGAAAGGGATGGTGGTGGTGTTCTGCTTTCATCAAGTCCAAGTCCTCTGTGTTGTGGTCTCCTACTCTTAGCACTGTTATACTGAGAAATGATTTCTAATACTGTATGTGTGTTATCTTTCAGCTGGACAAAGCTGACAGAAAGATTTTTTAAGAATACCCCATGGCCAGAGGCTGAGGCCATTGCCCCTCAGGTTGGAAATGGTAAGTCTTGTACTTTCTTCTTGCTTGTCAGAGTGAAAAGGAATTAAATCACTTTTGATACACCAGTGAGTGGGTACCCAGTATTGCTGCAGTCTGAGTCATCCTCTTTCCTCATTTGGGTACCCAGAAGATGCCTGTCAAGAAGTCAAACTTGAATGAAGTATCCTTTGGTACTTCCTTTTGCTGCTGTGGCAGGAGGAGCACCACTGGTTTATCTGAGAGATCTAAGTGGCTGGGCCTTGTGGCTTGCTAACCTGTGGTTCTGTCATCTTTCCAGATGCTGTTTTCCTGATCTTATACAAGGAGCTGTATTACAGGCATATCTACGCCAAAGTCAGCGTGAGTCTTTCTCCTGCTTCTTCCTGTTGGTTGCATACTGGCATCTCCGTGCCATAAAACTTGCTAGATCTTGCCACCACGGTGGCAGTAGTGCCTTAATCTTTGCAAGACAGGGTTGAATGGACTTAGGAACTTTAGCTGCTTTTTAGTGAAGCTTAAAATTGTTACCTTTTGTTAGTTTAGTAAGGATTTGCTGATTGCTGAAAAGCAAGTAAGGCTTTAGCGACTGAGACTCATTAGCTGTCTCCTCGCACTTGGTTGTGATGAGTGTACAGGTTTCCCTGGCAGTTTGCATGGGTCAGAAGATCTAGTCTGAGTTTTCAGCAGGCTGTTGTGCCAAAGTTTGCTGCTGACATCATAAATAGTGGTTTAGTGAGTTGAGGAAGGAGGAGTTGTTGGGATGTTACAGTTTTTGTTAGAGCTATGATTGGCTCTTTGTTCTTTAGGTTAGCAGGTGGCATTATTTGTGATTAAAAAGCACAAGGTCAGAGTGTCTTGCAGAGAGAGGAACACAGCCACTACAAAGGATACAGGAGAAGGAAACAGAAGGACAAACATCATTAAAAGAAAAAAATCAAACTTTTTTTATTTTCTTAAGCTACTTTGAAATCAGTGATAAAGTCACAGCAGTTCTTGGTTCTTTAAGGAAAGAAGCTGAACAGAGCCTTGCTTTATAGGGTAAATAAGATGCTTTGGTGTGGACCAGAGAGTGAGAAATAGCCATTTCAAAAGGCTGTTGTGTTAGCCTGAGTCAGGCTTTAGCCTGAGAGACTGGTTTCTCAAGCTGCGTGGTTCTCAGACTGCCCTGGAGTGTCTCCAGCTGAAATAAGGAAGATGATCCAAGGAAGAATGATTTCCCTGCTACATTTGCTGCTCTTTCAAGGCATTTAGAAATACTGTCCAGAGGCAGAAATGATTTGTTAAGGTTTCTGAGGAGGAGAGGAGGGCAAGCTATAGAATGCAATAGGAAGCCTGTATGTGAGAAGTCAGCCCTTTTCTCTGGCACAGTAATGATACAATGTCAGGTTTTCTGAGTGGTGGTGGATGTCTTGGCTAAATAATTCCTGTAACATTGCTGAAGCAGACCCTCTACCACTGTGACTGCTGACTGTCCTTTATATACTGCTGCCTGTAAACTCTCATTGAGCTTGAAACTAAGCAGACTGTGCTCAACTGTCATTGCAGGGAGGGCCAACACTGGAGCAGAGATTTGAATCCTATTACAACTACTGCAATCTCTTCAACTACATCCTCAGTGAGTTGCTGTAATTCATTTCTGGTTTGTCACTTTTGGAGAGAGACTGGATGGAGAGGACAGAGCTGGAGGAGAGGGTCACATGAACTAGGATGTGTTTGTTATAGACCATATAGGGAGAAGCAGTCTGTGAGCTTTCCATATGTTTGAATTTGTTTCATGAAGAGCACTTTATACCCATACATTTTAAACCTACAAAAAATGCAAGCAGTTTCCAGTGCTTTCTGAAATGCTGCAAAGAACAAAAGTTACTTAGCTTTGTGTCATGCTGAGAATTGCTTCACCTACCTTTATTAAAAAGCAAAATGAAGCTGTAGGCTGGAGGTAATTTGCATAGTTTAACAGCTACTTGCTGTTGTCAGCTCCCCTTGGAATAAATGGTAGTGTTAGTGACACCCTCCCAGATTTCTTGTGGATAAACCCCTACAGTCTGTGGTGAGCTTCTGAGAATCACTGTGCTGAGCAGTCACACAGCAGAGGCTAACCCTGTGCACGCTTGTGTTCTTCAAAAGTGAAGACAGCTGAGGAAGCTGAAGCAACATTATTGCCTTACTGGAAGCTTCATTCTTCTGCTGCTGTATCTCCCACTTCAGGAAAATTTTCTTCTTTGTTTATTCCTCTGGTTCTGCCACTGTTCTTGCTCAAGAGACTAAGCCTCTCACCTGTTACTTTTGTTCTTCTGCAGATGCTGATGGCCCTGCTCCTCTGGAGCTGCCCAACCAGTGGCTCTGGGATATCATCGATGAGTTCATATACCAGGTGTGTGCCTATGAGTCTGAGATTAATTTGGAAGTGGCCTTGTCTCTTAGAGTGCTACAGACTGTCTCTGATTTTTAATAGCTAGCCTACCATTGCAAGTCCAAAAACTTTGGTGAGCACTGTTATTCATGAGTCACCAGGTAGCTGAGGTGGTTGTAAATGTACAAATTTTTCAGTTACAAGATGCTCTTTGGACACTGATGTTTGGTTTCAGTTGCTGCTTATTTATTTTTAACTCACTTTCATTTTTCCCTGGTTTGTGCAAAGCATCCTGAAGTCTTCTGTAATCACAAAGACCTTGCTGAGATGCATGTTCAAACTATTGTGTTCTATGGTTTTACTTCAGTTTTGCCTTTTTTTAGTCAGTCTTTATGCTTCCACTGATAGATTGCTGTGGTCTAGTATCTTGGTACTAGGAAATATTTTTCTCTGTAGATTCCTTTTTTCATAACATTTTATTTCAAAGCTGCCTGGAATTCCTCAAGTGCAGTTTTGTCAGGCTTGAATGAAAAAGGATATGTGCATATGTCTAGATGATGTCTCTGTGTGTGCAGATATATCTCATGACTTGGCATTCTCTTTGCTGCCTGTTCAGACAGCGAATTTGTGTTTGGTTGCCTGTCCTGATTGTCTAAGACCCTCCTCTTTCCATTCTGTTTTCTAGCCTTTTCCTTCAGACTGTCTCAGCATCGCATCAGGTTTTCCTTAGGTGCTTTACTGGTGGTTTAGTTGGTTGGTTGACTGCCAGCTGATCTCAGATGAAACTTTGGGGTTTTTTTTTCACCTGTCTTGTAGCTTGCTGTAATGCATTGTGATCAGCTCTTGAGTGAAGTGCTCTTAGCTGGACATCTCCAGTCTAGCTTCTCCTCACTGAATCACTGCCTTTTCCTGTAGTTCCAGTCTTTCAGCCAGTACCGCTGCAAGACAGCCAAGAAGTCTGAAGAGGAGATCGATTTCCTTCGTTCCAACCCCAAGATTTGGAACGTCCACAGCGTCCTTAATGTGCTGCACTCTCTGGTGGACAAATCCAACATCAACCGACAGCTGGAGGTCTATACAAGTGGAGGTGAGCTAGCTGGGTGATGTCTAAGCAAGACTGGTGGTGTCTTTGCAGCCTTGCTTTGATTTGACTGAGCTCTGCTAGCTTTAGGAGCTGGATTAAACCTTTAATGAGAGGATGGATTGATTTGGAGCAGCTTCTGTTGGCCTGATACAAGAAACGCTGGTGTTTAGACTTGAGGTTATGCACTCTGGGCTTGTAAACAGGTGTGGTGGTTCAGCAGTATCTGCACCCCCCATACCTGTGAAATAACCCAGGCTAGAACTCAGTCAGATGGAAGTTAATAAAGGAAGCTTTATATTACAGCTTTGCACAATATACAAGCAGATATTTACAATATATTACAAATATTTATAGATATATACAGTAAAAAGGAAATGCAGAAACACCACATCCCTCCCAGAGATCAGAGTCCCCAAGAGGGGTTTCCAACCACTTTCTCCCCACTACCCAGTCTTATCCTACTATATGTCTTATGTGCCGGGTAAGTGAGGAAGATCAGCCAGGAGGGTTAAGGAGTAGGAAACTGGTTATTGGAGTTACACAGGTCCAGCTAGAAAGCAGGGAGAGAGAGCTGCAACAGCCTCAACAACTCAAACAGCTCTGAGTTATCTGTGTGTTGGTTCTAACTCTTACACTGTCTAAGTAACCAAATGAGTGGAGTAGAATCAAATTTTGGTTTTCCTTTCTCAGCCTATGATCTAATTTCTCATTAAAATCCTCCAGTTAGCTCAAACCAGCACAAGAGGGTGTTGACAGGAGAGTGTTTCCTTGGAGGAAAGAATCCTAGCTCGGTATTTTTCCTAGGTGACCCCGAAAGCGTGGCTGGTGAATATGGTCGCCACTCTCTCTACAAGATGCTGGGTTATTTCAGCCTGGTTGGGCTACTGCGCCTGCACTCCTTGCTGGGGGATTACTACCAAGCCATCAAGGTTCTGGAGAACATCGAGCTCAACAAGAAGGTGACACAAGATGTTTTGAACGCTCCACTGCGGTTTTCCAAACGCCCCTGTTCAAATGTGCCGGTGAAAGATTGGCGTAATGAATCTTCCAGCTGGGGAGCTGTTTGTAGCTGTTGTATTTGTTGAGTGTTTGTAGTTGAACACAGCTGGAGCTTTGGCATTAAATCAAGCAATAAGATAATGCCTGGTGCTGTTGCAGCACAAATGCCTCATTTTTAGGAGGTTTGGTGTGTTGTGCAAGGCATTGTTGTACGGGGAATATGATTTGGTGTGTAAGCGGTGGTAGCTAACTGAACACATAGTTCTCATCTTGGTCAGTGGCTCATTCTTGTATTTTTGTCTCATTCCCACTCTTACCTTGTGTGGTTTGGGCTGAGTGCTTCTTGTAACAGTGACTAAGAAGAGTCCAGCTGCAAAATAGGCTTGGCTCAATCTCTGTGTATCTGCTACACAGAATATGGAGTGAATATGGGTGAAAGGGAACTGGCCACAGAATATGGGCACAGAACATGGAGTGAAATAGGGTGAAAGGGAACTGGGCAAAGCAGTTATTAGGCAGAGTGCAGAAGTCCTCTGCTTACAGGAAGCTGAAACTGGAAAACATAGGAAATGGAATGATCTAATTAATGAACAGTGTGGAAGTTGGTGCAGGGATGAGCGGGAGGTGAGAGGTATCTTGAATTAACCCTCTTTCTACATTTGGGGTGGGAATGAAAGCAGAGGTGGCTGGATTCTGAGTAACAAACTGTTTGGATCAAAGGTTATCTCTGCCTTAACACAGTATGTTGTTGATCCTTGCTTCTCAGAGCATGTATTCCCGGGTGCCCGAGTGCCAGGTGACCACCTACTACTATGTGGGCTTTGCATACCTTATGATGAGGCGTTACCAGGATGCCATTCGTGTCTTTGCCAACATCCTCCTCTACATCCAGAGGACCAAAAGCATGTTTCAGAGGACAACATACAAGTATGAGATGGTAAGGTAAAGAGTAGGTTTTGACTTCCCAAGAGAAAAAGCTGCTGTCTTCTTTCCTGCGCCTCCTCTGTCACCTGGTAGACCCACACCTATAAGTCCAGCCTTGTTCCCCACGGCTGGTGGTGGTAACTGGGGATCCTTTGAACTCTTCTGCCACGTGTGGCAGTAATTTTCTCTTAGCTGTGTTACTAGTTCCTTTGATCACCATGCAGTTGCCCCAGTTCTATCTACGCAATGTTGTTAATGAATATCAGCTGCTAATGGTATTCTTGTGATGCTTCTTCAAACTCAGTCCTGTTCCTTGTCCAGTCTGTATTTCAGGTTGCTGTCATTTCAGATATATTTCTGTTGTCAGTTAATTGTTCACAGACTATTCTAATTCAGCATGGCTGAAACAATGCTTCTTTCTTTTTCCACCTAAGCTGCCTCTGGTGCCAATTTTTCACCCTGCTGTTGCTGTCTCTTTCTCATCCTATGGTTAATTTCTAACTCTGTGTGCAATTCTTAACTGTGTTATACCAAGAATTTTGTATGTCTGTTTCAACTATACGGCTGTCTGTTTCATCCCTTACTCATACATCTTTCTCAGTCTTTTCTTCACTGACCTCCCTGGTAACTGTCTCTTGCCAGTAGATGGCTGTTAGACTGTCTGCCTTCCTTTGTCCTCTTCACTTCTGTGCATCGAAGCAGTCAAACCTGTTTCCGGCTACCCAGGTTCTGGATGGCTCTGGATACATTCACTCTGTACTTTCCTCTTGGCCAGCCCTCTTTTTTGTTGGTGAGAGCCTTGGTAGAACATTCATCTGTCTGCTTTGTCCAGAGACACTACTTCTTTGTGCTGTCCCCCTTGGTCCTTAGGACCTTTATTGCTCTGGGTGAAGGGGTTTGTCTCTGACAGCAGAGAGGCTGAGCACCTTGCCGAGCTAACAGGTTTGCCTGTGTCTCAGATCAACAAGCAGAATGAGCAGATGCACGCGCTGCTGGCCATCGCCCTCACCATGTACCCCATGCGCATCGACGAGAGCATTCACCTGCAGCTGCGCGAGAAGTACGGCGATAAGATGCTGCGCATGCAGAAGGGTGATGCACAGGTCTACGAGGAGCTCTTCAGCTACGCTTGCCCCAAGTTCCTCTCCCCTGTGGTGCCCAATTATGACAACGTGCACCCCAACTACCACAAGGAGCCCTTCCTGCAGCAGCTCAAGGTCTTTGCTGATGAAGTTCAGCAGCAGGCCCAGCTCTCCACTATCCGTAGTTTCCTCAAGCTGTACACCACCATGCCTGTGGCGAAGCTGGCTGGTTTCTTGGACCTCACAGAGCAAGAGTTTCGTATCCAGCTGCTTGTCTTCAAGCACAAGATGAAGAACCTGGTATGGACCAGTGGCATATCTGCCCTGGATGGAGAGTTCCAGTCTGCGTCTGAGGTGGACTTCTATATTGACAAGGTTGGTATCTGTGCCTTTGCTGACTGGGCAGTACCTTCACCAAGGAATCCTGGAAATGGCAGTGCTGTGTTTCATTCTAGTCTGTGGGAAACATCTCTTCCTTCTTTGCCCACAGTGAGCTATAGCTTTGCTTAATAGTAGTGTCAGTGAATGAACAGTGACAAACCATTGCTGGGGCAGTCTTTGAACCCAGAAAGCAAAGATCCTAAATGCCTGCTCCAGGACAGAGGGAACAGTTTGTCTGTTGGTGTTCTTGGGAAGCGATAGCTGGGTCACAGAGGGTGCTGCCAGTGTGTCAGGTGGAATTGTCAGCTTTATAAGTCTCCCCCATATCTCCTTTGGCTGACAAAGCAGAGATCTTGCTTGGTTATCTTGCAGATGCATTTTTCACAGGAGCAGCATTTATCTTTGTCTGCTGTAGAAGGAGTCTAAATATAAGCTATAGTCCTACCCTTGGAGCTCTGGGCAGTAGGAAGCACAGGAAAGAGTCTTCTAGGACTTTTCCAAGAATATAGTGGCAACCATTAGGTTTCTAGCCAGGGAGGACAAGAGATTGTCCCTTGGTCTTGGTTCTTAGAGTAGACCTCTTCCTGCAAGGTCTCATACTTTGTCTTCCCTGCTTATATGAATCAAAATGACTTGTGTCTGACTGACTTGTGTTGCAGCATAGTTCTGGTAGATAGGATGACTCTTAGCTGCTGGATAGAGAGAAGCAGGGCATGAATTGGTGTTGGGACTTCAAAACTGCTGCAGAGAAGCACAAAGATAGGCTAAGCATGCAAGCTGGTGGGAAGCAAATGCAATGTGAACTTGAAATCCATCCCAGGCAGAGAAAGTTCTCTGTGAGCTACCAAATGGTCGCTGTGGGACTGGTGCAGGTCAGGTATATGTGATGCTGAACCTGGGCTGGAGTGGCGCCCCTTTGGATGCTTCACAGGTTTGGCAATGCTTATTATCTGCCTGCTAGCACAGTTCTTTTCCTGACCTCATGCTCTTCTCTCCCCAGGACATGATCCACATTGCAGACACAAAGGTTGCTCGACGCTATGGGGACTTCTTCATCCGCCAGATCCACAAGTTTGAGGAGGTGAGGCAGGAGAGCTGTGTAGCTCTGTAGGGAGAACATTGGGCTGTTCAGGCCCTGGAGGAGCCATACTTGTGAGACAGCTGTATGATGCCTTGCTGGGGTGAGCTCCAGCTCTGCAGGGCACTGAGAAGAGGCAAGTGGGTTTAGAAGTAGCTGCTGGCCTGTGAAGAATGATCTGGGTTTGTGTGAGAAGTGCTTGTTTGAGAGACAGTGGAAAAGTAGGAAGGTTTTACTGTCATGGGGCACTAAATCCCTGTCTCCAGACTGCTGCAGTGTTCCCATCACTTACACAACCAAAATGGTATCTCTGCCCTTGCAACTCCAACTCTAGAAAGTGACCTCTGGTTTCTGGAGCACAGATGATTTCAGTGTTGTGCTCAGCCAGAAGGTGACATTCTGTCACTGCTTCACTCTCCTGAGAGAGGCTGCTGTGCAATGGAAACCTAGGCAGAGATGTGGGGACTTTGGCAGTGCAGGATTGCTATACTGCTGGGAGTTTGCACCCTCTCCTCACACCCTCCTCTGCTGTTTGGGAGAAGAGGAAGGAGTTTATGAATTCCCCATCTGCTGCACACACTGCCTGCACTTGCACAAGAGCTCTTGTCAGTGAGTTGGAGAAGAGAGATTAGAGGCATTGGATAAAGGCTGCTGAGGGTAGCAGCAGTGCATGTCAGTTACTATGTATTTCTTCTGACTTTTCCTTTCTCTAATTCCAGCTGAATCGAACCTTGAAGAAGATGGGCCAGAGACCCTAACTCTTCTGTGGATCATCAGCCCAAGCAGAGAAGTGGGTGGGAGAGATTCTGTTTGTGTTAAGGGAGGGGAGCTCAGGGTTCTGGCATTTCTGGAATCTCTTGTGACTCTGAAGGGATTTTTGGTATTTAAATAAGCAGATTCATTTGGCTCAAACTATCCCACAGAGGACATCTAATAAATTAGTGAAACTTCCCTGGTGAGCATTCAGTGTCTGATGTATCTCCTTAGTTTTTCTCCACAGAAGAATGTAATTGCATCTGGAGACACATGCAGCCCCTGATGGTTTGTGCTGTCTTTGGTCCATGCCGTTACAGGTAACTGGGGAGCAGTTACCATTCCATGCTCTGTAAAGGCACTGCAAGCCACGGGCAGCCAAGGCTGTAGAACTGATTTAACAGGGAGACAATGAGCTGTCCTGCAGTGTTTCCACAGGATATGGAAAGAGATGCAAGCCACTGTTACTGCTTTTAGCTCACACATTGAATAAACCTGGAAGGTTTGCCTTGACACCCCTCTCCTTTCCTCCTTTTTAGTAGCTATGAAGTAGAAATGTTCCGAAGTGGATTGACACATTCTCAAAGAAAGGGTGAGGAGTTTTGTAAATGTTAAACCAACATTAACCTTGGTCACCTGATGAAATGTCCTTGCTGGAGGTTGTGTTTTATTTTAGCACAAGTGATGCCCAGGTCCTGGCCTTTAATGGAGTTCAGCTTCTCTGGAAAACTCCTTGAGGGCTTTTAATTTACTAAAACCCTTTAAATGCTAATTTTCCCAGCTCTCCAGCCATTTTGGATTCTTCAAGGCAAACTTAGAATTCCTTGAAAGAGAAAAAGAACAGTTGAAAAATAGCCCTACAAAGGGGAATCAAGGGCCTGCAAGCAGAAGAGAATGCAAAGAATGAATCTCGTCTGCTCTCTACACCCTTTCTTCCCTCTTCTTTTGCTGTCCTTGAATAGTTGGGTGCTTGAGTGGTAGAAACAGGTGCAACAGAAAAATGTGGATGTATAAGAGGGAGGCTACAAAAAGTGCTTTGCGTATGCCATCTGCCTCTTCCTACCCCTTCCCCTCATTCCTTTCCACTGAGAATGGTCCTGGCAGTCCAGCCTGGCTTTGTGATTCTGTTCAGAAGTCAGGAATAATTAGCCTTTCCTGGATTATACACCATGGTTGAATCAGGGTCAGGTTTCCAGTGCCCTAGATACTGCTCAAAAAAAATCAAACAAACCAAAAACCAACTTCTTGTCTGTCACAAAGTCTTGTAATTCAGGCAAGCAGGGTAGAGGCAGCACAGAGTAAGATTAAAGGGACAACTCCTGTTGGCCTTATAGCTGCTGCCATTAGTGGTATGCATGCTGAGAATTTGGAAGCTCCAGTTCTGGAAGATTTGAGGCAGTGATACCATTAAGAAATTAAAGGACTGAGATGCCACTGCATTGCAGCAGCCCAGGGCAGCTGGGATCATACCAAGGGCATCTGCTCCTGTTTAGTTTTAGGACTGGCACTTTTGCTTGTCTCTGTTTACCAACAACAGCTCTGTGAGCACAGCTGTCAACAGCAACTCTTACTTTCTTGTTTATCTGAAGCCTAAATCTTTCCCAGAACATGTGCTAAGATAGATGTGATATACAACAGGAGAACCTCTGGCAGCATCTCCACGATCAGTGCTAGCTCGTATCAAAGGAATCCAGTGTGTGTTGCTGTGATTGTCACATTGGAACTACAGATTTTTAATGCATGTGTGTATTTTAAACATTCTAGCACTTTCACATGCCTGAGAGCAGCCTGTATATGCTGCTGCTTGTATTAATGTCAGCCAGAAGATGCACAGGGATCGTCCACTGGTCTGCCTGGCTCTATGCCTTGAGTGAGGGAGTGGTGAAGGTTAACTGAGCGGGACTGGCACTTGGTGGAACAAAGCCAGGAGGAGCTTGCAGCTCTCACGGGGTGGAAAGATGGGCTTAGCGAGGCGCTGTGCCTGGCACTGCTTGAAGCTAGAGGAATGCAGAGCGTTCAGCAGCATCAACAGAGCCCTGCTGCTGCTGGAAAGATGTTCTGCAAGGAGGAGGGGGGTGGGTTTGTCACAGCTCGAGCCTTGCGTGCTGCAGCAGGGTATGGTTAGTAGAAGTGTTCTCAGGCAGTTCTGGTCAAAGTGGTTCTATCAGAGGGACCCAAAGCAGATGGTTATCTGTTCTGTATCTCTGACTTGCAGCTGTGAAAGGAGTGAGTGTGACTACAGACTCTGGAAAAGACAGTTAAGAAAATGCCCCTGATTCTGCTCTCCCTTAGGATACATCTGGAAGATGCTGTCAGGCAGTGTCTGGGGGATCCTGAGAAGCCAGCTCGGTCATTACAAAACTGAAGACCATGCTTGTTTTCCTTTATCACTGCACAGTAGCTTTTCCAGTGATTTACATCACAGCTTATCTCGGGCACTGGGCGGGGAGGCTGTGCAAGCCATTCAGAGGGAATTTATTTTCACTTGCTACACTTCTGGGGCAGCAAAGTGAGAAAACGAAACAGTGGAATAGGGAGAGGATACTAAGTGTGCAATCTGCAGCAATTGCCTCCCCTGTCCTCTTTGCCCAACCGGAAATGACAAAAATGAATGTTTCATGGTATGCCTTCTTTCCCTACCCCTGTCAGACTGTCACACTGAGCGTGCAAGCCAGCTCTCCTGACAATCCATCTCCTCTGTGTCGTGGGTTCCTGAGATTGTATCGCACCCTTCCTCCACTTCTTCCAGGGCTTCCTGTGAAGTGCTGCCTGCAACTCCAAATGTCTTTATCTACAAAGCCCTCCCTGGCTCTCTGCCTACCCCACTAGCCACCTACATCCCACACTGCCTGATGTTGCTATGCCTTCTGCTGCTGCAGTGTATGCCCCTAGGGCTGCTGAGAACTTCTGCTGCCTAGAGCAGCCTACATCTAAGCCGAAATGGGATCCAGAAATTAAGTTGCCTGATTTTTTTTTTTTTCTTTTTTCTTTAGCTGAAGTTAAACTTGACTTTGATTACAACTTTTTTCAGTTCTGGCTTGCAGTCCTCCCCTTCCTTCAGGGGCAAAGTGGTGAAAATGGGCCTTTTCTCTGAGAATTCAGTCTTCTCTGAGCTGCCATGAGACAGATGCATCTCCCCAGCCCACTGCTCTACTTCTCTGGCAGCAGAAAGATTGGGAACTTTCTAGGGTACTGGTCTGTCTCCTTCTGTCCTGTGTTTCATAAATTCATAGAACAGTTTGGGTTGGAAAGAGACCTTTAAAGGCCATCTAGTCCAACCCTCCTACAGTGAGTAGAGCTGCCCTTGTCCCTGTCTTCAGGTAGATCAGGAGGCTTAGAGCCCTGTCTAGCACGGCCTTGAATGTTTCCAGGAATGGTGCTTCTGCCACCTCTCCGGGCAAGCTGTGCCCCTGTTTCATCATCCTCATTGTAAAAAGGGGGGAAAAAAAATCTTTATCTAGTTTAAATTTCACCTCTTTTAGTTTAAAACTGGTAGCCCTTGTCCTGTAACAAGAGACCCTGCTAAGAAGTCTGTCCTCGTCTTTCTTAGGCCCCCTTTAAGTACTGAATGACTGCAATAAAGTCTCCTTGAAGCCTTCTTTTCTCCAGACTGAATGACGCCAACTGGCTCTCAGCCTTTCTTCTCAGTAGAGGTGTTCCAGCCCTGTGATCATTCTCATGTCCATTCTCTGGACTCAGTCCAACAGGTCCGTATCTTTCCTGTGCTGAGGACTCCAGAACTGGATACTACTCTAGGTGGGGTCTCACCGGAGCAGAATAGAGCAGCAGAATCACCTCTCAGTTTGCTGGCCACGGTTCTGTTGATGCAGCCCAGCATATGGTTGGCCTTGTGGGCTGTGAGTGCACAAATGCCAGCCCGTGTCCAGTTTCTTGCCCGCCAGCGCTCCCGAGTCGTCCTCTGCATGGCTGCTCTCGATCCCTTCATCCTTCAGCCTGGGTTGCTCCCACCTAGCACTTGGCCTTGTTCTACCTCAGTAGGTTCACCTGTGCCCACTTCTCAAGCTTGTGCAGGTCCCTCCCGCAGGCGCCTGGACTACACCACTCAGCTTGGTGTCACCTGCAGACCTGCTGAGGGTGCGCTCCAGTCCACCGCCCATGCCAGAGCTGAGGCTGCTGAACCCTGGCCGGCAGCTCGGGACCGGCTCTGCCCCTCGCTCGCCAGCCCACCCCTCCCTCTGTGTGGAGCGAGCNCGCCCTGCCGGCGAAGCCGCGCCCCTGCCAGCCGTGCCCCGCCCCTGGGCTCGCCGCGGCGGCGGTTGCAGCTGCCGCCCCGATGTCGGGCCCACGGGGCGCTCTGCAAGCCTGGTGCCGCCGGCAGTGCGAGGGGTACCGCGGCGTGGAGATCCGCGACCTCAGCGCCTCCTTCCGCGACGGCCTGGCCTTCTGCGCTATCCTCCACCGGCACCGGCCCGACCTCCTGTGAGTGGCAGCGGCGGCGGCGGTGCAGGCCGCGCGGCACCGTCCTGGTCCGCCGCCCCGGACGGGGCGCTCCGGGGCCCGGCTCTGGCCCGCGGTCGCGGGGGGCAGGAGGAGTGTTAGGGGCAGACGTTAGGGGTGCGAAGGCGTCTGCGTTTCTGGAGGGGCTGTGCTGTCCGTGCCTCCCTGCAGCCCTCCCGGGGTCTGTCGGGGCAGGCGAGGGGCTCGCAGAGAGGCGCCGGAGGAAGCGGCTCCGGAGGGACAGCATCTTCCTCTGGGAAGGGGAGGGGGTGGCTGGGACCAGAGGGCACACGCAGTGGCGCTGTCGCCTCCCGAAGTGATTTGGTACCGGGATGAAGGTTGCCGTGTCTCGGCGAGTGACCTTCTGACCCGGGCTCAAAGACCCTTCAAGGTCAGGGTTGGCAGGAGTTGAGTGGTTTAAGGCTGAGGAAGGCATGGAGATGGGCTAGGTCTGGCCTCAAGCTGGCATACAGGTACTGCCGTACCCCCAGCAGCGAGGAGTCCTTAGGAAGGAGGCACGGCACCTTCCACGGCACCGTAGCTGGCTTTTGGGGGTGTTTCGCCCCCATAAGAGGTGGACATTCCCACTTCCCCAGGCCCAGAGGCCTGCCCGGCGCAGGGATGACCCCGGACTGCCAGAGGCAGCCACTTTGGAACACGCAGAGCCCTGCAGGTCACTTCTGGCATTTGCTTCCAGCTTGTTTGCTGTGAATGCTGCAGCAGAAGCAGGAGGTAGCAGCTACCAGCTGAGATACTGAGCCTTGCTAGCCTTTGGTGGCAACCTTCCGTTCACAGGGTGGCTCGGAGGGGGAATGTGTGTTTCAGGCAGCAGCCACTGAGTTTGGGTTGCTTGGAGGCACAGAGTCAGGCTGGAGAAACTGGCTGAGCCACTGGAAGGAATCTGCCCCAACCTGCCACCATAACTGTGTGCCCCACACTGCTGGGAATCTGCCTTCCTTCTGCTCTGATCTTTGGGAGCCGTCGCAATGCAGGTAGACATTGCCCCACCTTGCCATGCCTGCGGCGTGCATGTGCTCCTCGCCTGCCACCTTCTGCTCTGGGGCTGCTGCCTGAATCGACCAAATTCACTTTTCTGAGCTGGCCCTGGGACTGCCTTTAGTCGTGACAGCAGCCTCTAGCAGACAGAGGGTTTCCTCTTAGGAAAGGCTGAGAGCCCCAGAGTTGTTTAGCCTGCAGAAACGGAGATCTTGTCAGTGCTTGTAAATATCTAAAGGGTGAGTGTCAAGAAGACAGGGCCAGACTCTTTCCAGTGGTGCCCAGTGATAGGATAAGGGGCAGCAGGCACAAACTGGGACACGGGAAGTGCCATCTGAACATGAGGAAAACATTCTTTGAGGGTGACAGAGCACTGAAACAGGTTGCCCAGAGAGGTTGTGGAGTCTCCTTCTCTGGAGTTATTCAAGATCTACCTGTTTATGTTCTTGGGCAGCCTGCTTCAGGTGGTCCTGCTTTGGCAGAGAGGTTGAACTAGGTGATCTCCAGAGGTCTTTTCCAACCCCTACTCTTCTCTGATTCTGGAATAATGACTGCCGTGGAGCTGCAGTATCCACGAGAGGCCAAAATAGGTCCATGTTCCTAGGAGCAGAAGCTGAACAGGTATGCTAGGAACCAAACTATTGCCTGTGTTTAAGGCACAAAACCCTCAGCATCACGTTCAGGAACCACCAACAGCCGACATGAGTGGTGGCTTTGTGTTTGGGTCTTGAGGGAGCTGTGTGATCTTGTATCTCAGTAGCTCCCAGGTGGTATGGCTTGCTCTGACCATCTAGGATAGAGCCTCTGAACACTCTCCCAGTCACAAGGCTGCTTGAAGGGGAGGAAGCAAAATTAAGAACAGGAACACTTGCGATTGCCATGTTTATGAAATGTTTTAATTTTTTGTTTGTTTTGTTTTTTGTTTTTTTGCTTAGTGGCACAGTAGCTGGGGGCTGAAAAGCTGAGGTTTGGCAAAAAGTTAACCATAAACACCCCTAAAACCACCTGATGCTTTCCCAGGAACCATATTCACCATCCCATTAAGCAGCAGCCACTGCTTCTAAGTTGGTAGTGGGCTTAGATCTGCTCCTGGCAGATGTCCTAACTAAATGCTTCACAGAACCTCTGCATGAGCTATATTGTTGAGACAAAGCCCAGGGCCTTAGAAGGACATGGCATATTGTAGAAAGCTTTTCAGGGGGTGGTCAGGAGAGTAGCATCATTTCATCTGATTCCAGCTTCTCCAGCCTGTCCTGATTTGGAAGTGGGAAGATCGGATCAGAGGCAGTAAATCTCCTGATGGCTGAGGAAAAGTGGTTGCTGTGCTTCTCTTCTAAAGTGCTTTTAGTCAGTCTGGTAATGGGACCTGGCAGGGATCTGTGAGTAGGTTTCTGACCTTGGGTGGTGTTTCTTTGTGCGGGGCTCTTCTGGCCTGTGTGAGGATGCCATGCTGAAGTTGTGCAGGTAAGTGAGGCTGAGGACAATTTTCCACTCGAGCCCTGTTTTCAACACAGTTGGCATTGGAGGGATGTTCCCCTGGAACTCCCTTGCAAGCACTAGAGGGGTTTTTAAAATGTTTTTTGGAAGAAGTAGACTGGGAGTGCTCAGTGTCTGCTGAATCTGGTTAAGTGTGTCTTGAGCTGACCACCAGGGGTGAGAAGCATACCTACAGGACCTGTGCTTTGAACCATGAAGGTGAAAGTCTTGACTCTAGCTGCACTACTGTACTCACCTCACTTGGTTTCACTGCCTCTCGCTTCCAACTGGGGGAGTGGGAAATCTGTCTTTAACCTCTGACTGCACTGCTGGCTCTGTGATCTTAAGGCAAGACATTTAATCTCTTTTCCCTTGTCAGTTAAGCTGGGAGCGTCCAGCCCAACTTGACAGTGGACTGTGGGGATTAATGAGTTTGTTTGCTCAGTGCTGTAGAAATCTGAAGCACTGAGTTAGCGTTTACAAGGCATTTTCTGCAGCTTAGTGAAGCAAAAAGACTCTTTCTGCATCCCAAGCCGTGCAGCCTCCCTGGGGCTCAGGGAAGGTTCTTGTCACTGAGAGGCAAGAAGAGTAAAAGAGCATGGCACATGCCTTTAAAGTGCTGAGAGAGATGGAGGCTTGAGGAAAACGGGAGATGAGAGCCGTGTGGTAGAAACGCAGCTTTGTGTCCCCGGAGCTGTGGGTTCAGTTACAGGCAAGCATCACAAATCTCATTTGTTCCTGCCCGTGTACTGCCTGTGTTTCCCTGGCAAGACCTGGAAAGCCAAAGGGCTTATTATGCAGCACTGCTGTTAAATGCTCATGATTTATATTTGAGGAATCCAGGAATTTGCTCTGGTTTCAGCTGCACCACACACCCTTCCCCCTTCCCTGGGTCTCCTCTGCTCCCTGGCAGCTGCCCTAAACCCTGGAGTGCATAGTGGCTGTGCCTGTATCTAATTAGGTAAGTGCCTGGGATGATATTTGCATGGAAATACTACTTCAGGATATGCTACGGTGCTGGGGTTGCTGAGTCAAGGCAGTTGTTCAGCTGGGCTAGCCAGAGTCTTGCCTGTTCTTACATCCCACTGCTTGGGCTGGAATGTCATCAGGAGAGGAGCCTGAGCAAGGCTGGCTGAAAGGCTGCTGAGATCAGGGCAGTGAAATAATGTGACGTGCAGCCACATGCCACAGAGCCATGAGGTGGCAAGTTCTGACCTTTCTGCAGAGAAGAGGAAAGGGATACACCTGGGATGACTTTCCCTCATGCCTGCTCCTTTCAGGTTAGTAGAGGCAACGTGCCTGGAGCCACAGGGATTCAGGATTTCCATGTGACAGAGAAGCATGTTGGAGTCCAACCATTAGGAGTGATGGAGGTTTCTACAGTCCTTGGCTTGTTGAGAGGGGAAGATGGAAAATGCAGCAGAGAGGAGCTGAATAAACTGTGTTCCCCTGGGCATTGGGCTGATGGGCTTCGACATCTCGGGTAAAAGCTGAGAGGCTGCAGTCCCACATTAATGGAAATAAATTCCCATGCTGCTTGGTAGCCTTCCCCTGTTACCTCTTGAACTTCACATGCGCTCTGCTAGCATCCACTTTCCCAGGCAGATTTACCTTGGTTTACTAAACCAGCTTTGATTCACCAGAAATGGAATGGCTGTGATGTTTCATCTGTCAAAAAAACACTCTCCCAGCCCAAGCCACCAAGGAGTCTTCGAGCTTCCAGCTGCACCACTCCCATATCCTGCAAGTGAGGGCATTCAAAACCAAGGTCACAAATGTTTAGAGGGCAGCTGATACATCAGACTTTGCTGTCATCGCTTCTCCTGTGTTCCCAAAC
>VWZI01015940.1:25784-76665 GCA_013396835.1 Psilopogon haemacephalus | reverse complement strand
AAAAAAAAAAAAAAAGGAAAAAACATCTCCCAGTGGAAACTAGTCATAAATCCAAAACCACCACTAGTTTTCATGTCAAAGTGAAAGCTGTGGATGAAGGTTTTTCCCACCAGCATGCAGAGAGGGAGAAGTTACAGCTGAGTTCCGTGCAGTATTTGCATGAGCTTTCAGGAAGGTGCTTGACACAGAGCTGAACATGCAGCCCTTCTTTTTGCATGTCTGCTGCCAGCGAGTGGCTCCAGCTTCGTTTAATCTGGGAGGAAACAGCACCAGCAGCCCCTTGCTTTTGAAGGGAGGAAATGTGGTTTCATAGTGGCGCAGGCAGAAGGGAAAATCTTCCTGAGCTCGCCACAGGCTTCCTCTCCAGCGCAGGGAAGGGCGTGCAAGGGGCTTCGAGAAGGGGCTGGCCGAGGTGGTGTTACAGGAAAAGGCAATAAAATCCAAAGGGGGATAGAGGAAGGGAGGCTCCTGCAGCCCCTCCCGTGGGTGCATGGCAGAGGATTCACCCTCTCACCCGACTCCCGAGTAGCACCTTTGGTGTGGGGGACTCACTCCCTGCCCCTGCTAACCTGAATTGTCTTCCTGGCTTGGTATCTCAAGCTTTGTCACCTCTCTGATCTGCTGGGGTGGCTTTGCCCTGCCTTGGAGTTCCCTGGGCTGTGTCCTCCTCAGAGAATCCAGCTCACAGAGCTGCTGCACGAGGGGTTTGTGGTGACAAAGCTGAGATCCTTGGCAGGAAGGGGCTGCAGTCATTTAGCATGGTGCTGTTTTCACACATTATACCCACACACAGATGTGAACAGCAGAACTAAATCCTTCCTGTGTTTCTCCCCTTCCACTGAAAACCTGCAGACTTCTTTAACCCTCTATCCTCTTCTTCCCTGACAAAAGCCAGCTTGCCAATCCCTGTGACCAGGCTGATTCAATCCCCTGAAGAGGAACAAGTGAAATGCCACAAGGTGCCTGGGTTGGGAACATCTAGGGTTCCCCTCTGTGCCCTGATCTCCTTGCATTCAGCAAGCTGCCTTGCTGTAAAGGCTGTGGCAGACAACAGCCTGCTGGGTGCTGCAAATGTTGGGGGCCAAGTGAGGAGAGAAATGCAGGTTAAGACTTCCTGTGTAGCCCCACATCCTGGAGTGGCCTCCAATCCCTTAAGCTGCTACAGGGAGGTTTGTCTAAGGTCTCTTATAGAAGGGAGCACAGGCAGCTTTCTCTGGAGGTGAGAGCTCTTCTTCCCTGTCCTCCTGCTGTGGTGCTGGTGGCCTTGGAGGGGCAGGTTTAGGGTGATGTTGTGCATCCTTCAGTGCAGCTGTGTCTGGTGCTCATCGAAACGTGGCCCTGGTATTTCTGCAGCCTTTAATCATGAAGACAGAAGTGGATAGCAAGAGACAAGAATGACATTTTCATTTCCTGGTCACCACCCATTTGGGACTGTCTTTTTTCCTTTTGGTTTCGTTGTGCCTTTACAATCTGAAATCTGCTTTGCCAAGGTTTTATTTGTGTGGGGTCTTACATGCTGGGTTGGTAGAAGGTTGACCACCCTTGGCGGCATTGGGCACTTTTCCTCTGTGCCTCACGTAGCTTTTTTTGTGCTTTCTTCTTTCAGAGACTTTGATTCTCTCTCCAAGGATGATGTCTACGAGAATAACCGCTTGGTAAGTCCCAGTTATGCAGTGCACAGAAGAAAGAAGGGATGTGAGAATGACTTGATGGAGGTTATGCAGTGTGGGAGAATTTTGTGACGGTGGTGAGGGTGTAAGAAGAATCTGTGTAAGCAATGGGCAGGAGCTTTTCTGGAAGCATCAAGGAAACATCAGCTTCCAGCCTGTAGTGAAGAGAAGATGCCCATCCTTATGGCTGCCAGTCCTCAGGTAAAGATTTAAATGCTGCAACATCTTTGGTGTCAGCTGTTACAGACCTGCAGGCAATGGAAGCAGGAAACTGATTTTACTCCAGGCACGGGTGGGGAGGAAAGTAGTGGTACACCTAGGCTGGTCTGCATTGCTCACCTGCTGCTTTGAACAGCTGAAGCCAACACCTGAGCAGGCAGTGGCGAATGGGGAGATGCCCAACCTCAGAAGCTAGGAGTAGGACAGGGTAGCTGAAGACCTTATTGCTACAAGCTGCATGTAATAGTTGTGGAGAGATGTGGGCCATCGCCTTCCCAAGATGAGTTTTGCTAGTTGTTGGAGTTTTCAGGATTGGGGCATTCCAGCTGGATCCTGGCCATGCACTTTCTTAGACCAGTTGACTGCTTTCAGCCATTAGTAGCTACCTTTTCCCATTCCCAAGCAATGGGTTCCTTGTCCTATTAGTGACCCCTAAGTTGGAGTTTCTTCTTGCTCCCTGCTACTTGCAGCCTTGTGTTCAGCAAGGCTCAGTCCAGGGAAACAGCCTAAAGTCAGGCTGAGCAGAGCTGGGTGTCCACAGGGGACATTTTACACCCCCAGTGCCTGCAGATAGTTCACTTATTTCTCCATTCCTTTAAATCCCACATCCTGCACAGCATCTTCTGCCCCAGAGACCACAGCCTTCAATCTTTACCCACACCCTGAACCATTCGGTGCCTACACCACTCTCCTCCCCTCCTGACTCACTTTCTCTGCAGGCTCTGCTGTAGCCTCTCATCCCCCATGCTTTGGAGATCAGTGTGGGTACACTGCCCTTGGCACAGCAGTGGGATGGCCAGTGGATCACCAGTGATGCACATACACCATGAAGTGGGAAGCTCTCAAACAGTTCTTTTCCTCCTTCACTCTTTTCAATTGTAGGATCTGAGTGCTTGTTGCTATAATGTCCTTGTCATTTCTGCTTGCTGAGATACAGAAATACACTGAAGTGGCTTTTGCCTGGCAGGCTGCTGGCTGTTGAGCTGAGATGGCTGTGGAAACTAGGGCTGGGGGAAGGTGTGATACCCCAGAACTTGAACAGATGGGCAGGGTCAGTGTTAGTGTGGGGTGAGTGTTTGGAGTGGCTGGGGACAGTGCTCAGTGTTTGGCTGTGCTGCATTAAGTATCTGCCAGCCTTAGGCCCTTCACAGTGGCAGCCAAGGCTCTGCTGGGCACTTATGTTAGGGGCACTAGTGGTGTGCCCATTTCACACGTTCAAAATACACTGAATTATTTTTCAAATGAAAGCTGAGACCTCTCGAGACTCCTTCCTGTTCCCGTGCAGCAGCTGAATGCCAAGACCCCTCAGATGGGAGCTACAGGGACACAGGCAGCTGAAATGACTCAGAGGAGAGGACAGCTGTAGCAGTTCCTTCCCTTACTTCTGATGCTACCTTTCCAGACAGGCAACGCATCTGGGAGCCTCTGTCTGTCAGTCAGAGATGCCATTCTCCAGGGTCCCTCCAACTTGTATTTCTCTGTTGTGTTTCAGAGAGCATCGGTTTTCTCTCCTTAACGCCTTTCTCTGCTGTTTGTGCAGGCCTTTGAATTGGCAGAGCGGGAGCTGGGCATCCCAGCCCTGCTAGATCCCAATGACATGGTCTCCATGAAAGTCCCTGACTGCCTCAGCATCATGACTTATGTGTCTCAGTATTACAACCATTTCAACAACCCCAGCCAAGGTGAGTGTTCTTGCACCTCTCTGGCTGCCTGTGTGCCCCTGCCTGAGTACAAGGAGACCCAACCGTGCTTCCTCTTGCCGGTGGGAGCCCTGTGTGTTCGTGAGGATGGGGAAGGAGAAGGCAGTACCTGGCTCTCGTTGGTGCTGGTGAGGAGGGCCTGGAACAGAGAGCAGAGCAGGGCGGGATTTCACAAGAAGCGGGGAGTGATTTGACAGCTCGGGCTGTGGAAAGAGGAACGCCTTGTGTCTCCTCCCTCCGTGCTGCATTCCTGCCACTTGGGTTGGGCCACCACCTCCGGTGCTCGTCAGATCCCTTTGTGATCTGCTTTAACCCACTGAAATAGGAGAAAGCTTGACAAGCATCCTGCCTACCGCAGCTACTTTGCCTCACGTCGGTAAGTGTGAAGCGACTGGAGGACGGAGGGAGAGCCAGGGTGGAGTGTCTCACATCAGCAGTGCAACCTGAGCCCAGTGCTGCTCTGAGAGCTCTCCCAGGGCATCCCTCCTGGGTGGAGACAAGGGCTCCAGCTCTCTGCTCCGCTCTCTAGCCGCAGCATCAGATCAATCTCTTCCCCGTGCATATACTTCTCCTAGCCAAGGACTCCTGCTGGGGACGGCTGTTTGAGTGCCAGATGGGCAAGGGACACTTCAAAGACCTGCTTGACGGCCTGGAAGCCCAGGGGCCCGGTGGGGTCACAATACAGAAGCAGCTACCCAGGGTGCTCTGTGCTTTAGGCGTTGCTTGAGGAGTTGATTACAAGGAAGCCTAACAGCATTTGATGAGTAAATCAAATCACAGTGAGAGGCTGGTATCCCTGGGCCACAGAAGGGGCTCTGCAGCAGGGTCAGGCTCTCTGGCAGCCTCACAGCTGACCCATTATTAGATTGTGTTTGTCTCTTCCACCTAAAATAGGCACTGAAGTGTCAGGAACGGCAACTCCCGTCCTATGTCACAAGGCTGGATGATTTTTTTTCTTTCTTCCCCTCCCCTTCCCCCCACACGGGTGGTGTGAGTCACTGCTTCTCTCAGTGCCTGATCCTCCTTGCCTTCTGCCTCCAGCCAGAGTCCCTCCGCCTATGAAGCACCCAGCTGCTGCCTCCTCGCCTCCTCTGCTGTCCCACAAGAAGCCTGTGGCCATCAGCGAGAGTTCCCCCCCACCACAGGTACATTGTTTTATCATTCAAAGCCAGCCTGAGGCAGTGGTGCTCCTTGCACTGCAGGTGACAGGATGGGAAATTGCCCAGCAGAGTGGGATGCGTCTTTGCAGTGATTTTTTGGGTGGGAGGGGGCTTTGGGATTTGGTGCCTTGGGGGATCCAGCTGAGAGAGTGATTTCTGCATAGGGGCCTGGGCTGAAACGTGTCCATGGCAGGTAAGAGTTTGGGTGGACTGGTGCTTGGTGGTTTCTTGAGGCACCCACAGCACAAGCCACCATCTTTCCTATGGGAGGATAACCCTGTTGACGAGGCAGGAGCAGGAATGTGGGACTAGAAGAGCGGGAAAGGGGCCTGTTTCTTTCTTGGCCCTTTACTTAAGGTTTTAGCTGACATCCAGGGTGTCACATTGTCCAAAGAGAAGGGGTTCCTCTTGCAGGTTCCTGCTGCCTGGGGTTTAGATTAGTGCCTTCCATGGCCCTTAAGCCCTAGACAGGGGCAAGGCACGTTTTGGAGTCACTCCTTCTAATTTGGGAAGAGGAAGCCTGCCTGTGCCTGGGCTCAGGGGCAGCTGTTCTGTGCATTATCAGCCCCTGAGGTCAGCCCCCGAGCAGGCACTCAGCAATGGGACTCGCAGATCAGCTGCTCCTGGAGAAGCTGTGGGCTGGGGAGAAGCTGATGGCCCCCCTCCTGAGCTGCCTGTGCATTGTGTGTCAGGACGATGCCCCCTTGGACCCAGCGGAGCAGCCCCAGCGCCTCGCGCTCAGCAGCACCTGTGCAGCCTGCCAGCAGCACGTCCACCTGGTCCAGCGCTACCTGGCCGAGGGCAAACTCTACCACCGACAGTGCTTTAGGTATGTCCTGGCCAGGCCTGGTAGGGTGGCCACTCTCCTTGGCATACTGGAGGTCTGTGGCCAGCTGTACCCCATCTTTGTGTGTCCCAGTCCATAGGCAGCATGGAGCATCAACTGCCGTGTCCAGAAGGGTCCTGAAGAGAGCCTGTTTGCCTGCCAGCCTCCTGTCCCAGAGCTCACACTAGGGCCTTGTGCCCACCCTGTGCTGCTTGCCTCCCCTGCTCTTCTGCACTCTGCCGCTTCCCTGACTTGGGATCCCAGCGCCTTATGCTTCTTACACCTCCATAAACCAAGATTCTCTGCCTCTCTACCACCTGCCAACCTAAAACACCCTCCACCACATTCCAGTTTGGTCTAAGCTAGGGCATCATGCTACAGACCTCCTTCCACCTATACTCCACATCCTCAGCTGGATAGGCAGGCTTCCAAGCTGCCTGGGGTGGTGTTGAGCTTTCAGGGGAGCATGTGGAGAGCTGCAGATTGTTACCAAACTGAGGAATGAGGGATTAGACATCAGCAGCTCTGTGGTTTACTCCCCAGGTGCAGGTCCTTACCTGCACACCTATGAAGTCATTGCTTTCTCTGAGCCGTTGATGAAGGGGTGAGATCTCTCCTGTGGGCCACAGGACAAGAGCTGGCATCTGAGGGCAGAAATACTGCCTCATTCACCTGTGTGAACAGTTTCTAAGCCAGCCAGGGATGTGTCATAGCAACAGTGTTGCAGGAGGGGTGCTGAGCTGGGGCCCATCAAGCTTCCCATCTGCAGCTGGGGCAAAAGCAGGAGCTTTGGGGTGCAGGTGCAGCATTGCTGGTGGGTCTGATACAGGAGAGGTGCCATGTCTGCCTTGGCACAGCTCATAGCCCTTCAAACTTAGCAGTGAGATTCCTGTAATTTCATCCCAAGTGTTTGGCCTCATTTATTTTTTTCCCTGCTGATTCATGAGCAATGTTTGCCTGGGAACCTCCTGTGGCAGCATTTTCTGTGGGTTCATGGGGATAAAACCCAAACAAACTTCTTTCTCCCCTTGTCCCAACTTCCCACCTCTTCATTTCATCATGCCCCTTCTCTCTGCAGCCCCTCTGCATTCACACTTTTGCTCTGCATTTCAAAGGAAATCTCAGTCAGCTGGACACAAGGAACAGAATTCTCCCCAGAAATGATCAGCTTGCAGTGTAGGGCAGCCAGCTGCTGTCAGTGCCAGGTGTTTGGACAAGAAGGAACAAGCTTGGTTTTCATGGGAGTGCTTGATCAGCCCCGTGCCCTTGGCTCTGTTTCATGCATGCTATCCACCTTCCTCCCCAGGTGGAAAAGGGCTGACTTGGTTGCCAGTGCTGTGTATGACACCTGCACCTGCAGGGCTTTTGTTAGGGAGAATTCAAAGGCTCAGCAGGGAAAGAGTGGATGATCCAAGGAGACGTGGCAGACAGTGAAGGACACTGTGGTAGTTTCAGCAGGCAAGATAGAGAGTAAGAATGATTCTGCTGCCTCATTCCCTTGGCCTTCCTGCCAAATGCCATGACCCTGGTGGGGTCTGTGGTCAACATCAGCAAGGTGGGTGTGAGACCAAGCCAGGCTTCTGTGTTGCTGCTTTTATTTAATATTCACAGTCTGGGGGGAGGTTGTTTCATTCCCACCCATCCTTTCTCAAGTGCATCTGATGGTTCTTTAACCTGCTTGGACCCTTGACCCCCACGAGGAAGGCTGTAGCTTCTCTGTGCCAGTTCTGAACCAGCTGCTCCCTGATTCCAATTTATATTCCCTGTTTCATACCTGGAAATGGTTGATCCCTTTTCCTCCTCCCAGGGCCACGTGTGATCTTGCAGCTCTCTCTGCTGTCCCTTACCAGCCACATCTTTTCCAGGAAGATTGTCGGTTTCTACTTTTCCAGGTCTGGAAACCATGCCATATCCCAGTGCCAAGTGTTGTCTTTCCACATCTATTAAATCCTTTCAGTTGAAGGTGGAACTCAAATGTGCACAGTATTTGAGTTGTAAACTCCCTCTGGATTCATGCAGTGGCACGATGATGTTTCAGTCTGCCTCTCCTTTCCTGAGTGACTTTTCCAAGACCACACTAAGATTTAGTAGCAGAGGTGGGAACTAACTGTACAGCCCTGCAAGGATCTCCCAAGTGTGTTGCCTTCTCTGATGGCATCCCCTATCTCACAGGGTGTTCTCTTCTCATTGGCAGATGTAAGGAGTGCTCCAGCACGCTGCTCCCTGGGTCGTACAAGCCTGGGTCAGAGGCAGGGACTTTTGTCTGCACACAGCATCGTGGTAAATTGGCCATGAGCGGGAAGGCGGAGAGGAAGCGCAGCCCAGACCAGCCATCACCAGAGCTAAGAACTGGAACTGGGGCTGGCAGTGTGGGTGAGGATACCCTCCCTGCAGGAGCAGAGGTGGGGCAGGACAGCAGCGACTCCCTGGAAGTCATAGCAGAGCCTCATGTTCCTGCAGAGGGGCTGGCTGGCCCAGCAGAGAAGGATGGCACACCCAGCAAGGCAGAAACAGCCATGGCCCCTGCTCATGCAGACAGCATGGCACCCATCTCCCAAACTCCTCCTAGACCTCCTCTTCCCAGCAAGCCCACCCTGCTCATCCAGGACAAAGCCAGCTCACTGGAAGGACAGCTCAGAGACACACGGCCCACTCCTGCCCCAAGGAGGACCACTGATGCATCAGCCCTGTCCCCTCCAACGTCTCAGCCTGTCCCCCGGCCCAGATCCATGCTCCAGGGTGAGGGCAGCGAATGTGGGCCCAGCATGGTGAATGGTAAGAGCACCAGTGGGTGGTCACAAGGGTTACTTTTCACCTCCCCAGCAGCTGGGATGGTCAGCTGCAGGCTGGATGAGTTTTGTTCCTTCTCTGCAGCCTGACATGCTCTGCCTCCAGATAAGTCTCATGCTCAGACATGGAGCCTTTGCTTGCCAACCATCCCCACCACGGGGAGAGCAGTGCTGCCTTCCACACCTGTCTGCTCCCATACATTTCTCCAGAGCTCTCCAGGGGTGCTGACAGCTTTGAGGGAAAGTGGCAGCACTGGAGCAGTTTGCCATGCAGGGACAGAGGAGCACAACAGCTCTCTTAAGTGCAGCTTCCAGGGTGGAGTGGGGAGAAAAAGATAAGAGGGTTGTTTGGGGCTGACTGTGAGAGAAATGCCATGAGGTCTTTCAGAGTGGGGATATGCAGGAGGTGCCTTGTGTTGATTTAACCTCTTTATTTGTGTCCTTTTGGTGTTGTGACAGTCTGACCCTGTGTCTTTCTAGGTAGGGTACCTGAACCCAGCCCTCCTGTCCCAAAACCCCGAGGGAGACCCTGCTCCTCTGATCGGTAGGTCCTTCTGTTTGCAGGTCACCTGCAGGCCCCACAGTGGGTGCTGTGGGGATGGCTCAGCTGTGGTCTCTTTCACCTCTATCAGTCCCTGCTCTCAGGTTGTAGGTTTTGATCAGGTCCCTTCCCACACCTATTGGGTGCCAGCCCAGTATGATCAGGCTGACAGTGTTTGTCTCCACCTCTCTTTACTTCCTAGGGTTTGTAGAGAGTTTGGGAGCTTCAGAGAGGTGTTTCTGGGGCACACTCAAACTGCCTTCCATAACAGCCCTGCTCCTGGGTGCTGAGAAGGGGACACTTGTCTGCATTGTGGGAGGCTTGTCCTGGGAAAGGTCCAGTGCAGGGGACATCGTGAGTGCCTGGCAGCAACCTCAATGCTTCCTGAGCTCTTGCCCAGGAGCCTGCTGGGGTTGGTTGATTCTGGGCTGCTCCTGGGCAGAGGCTGCACCAGCACCCTGCATTCGCAGCGGCCCAGGGGCGTGTGGGCTCGGCAAGTGACAGCTGCGTTCCTGGAGAGCAGCGATTCACTGAGCAGCGCCCCCAGAGGAGCAGCAGTGCTTCCAGCGGCAGGAACCAGCAGGGCAGTCCGTCTCTGGGACGCTTGGATGGCAAGGTGATAAGCAGGTCTCTGAAGTGTAAGGAATATGACCACAGTCCATATGCAGCCTGCAGGGCAGAGCTGGGTCTAGTCAGGGTGTCAGGGAGAGAACAGCTGTGTCCAGAAAGCTCAGCCCTCAGTGCTGCTTAACAGATGGAGGCTGTAACTTTCAGCTGTGCCCAGAAAGCGTGGCAGGGTGCATTGCCCTCAGGCCCATAGGTCTGCCCGCAGAGAATAAGGCCCCGTGTGTCTGGGAAAGACCAGGGCCACACTTGGATGAGAAAGCTGCTTCTGCACGGGAGACTTCCTGCTCCATCTGTCCTTTCCTCTGAGGGCTAAGTCCCTCTCCTGTGCCTTGCTGTCCCAGCTTGTCTCTTTTGCCTGCCACCTCAAACTCTCTTTCTCTTCTTCCAGTGGTGGAACTGTTGTGAGAGCCAAGGACCCACCATGGATGGCCCTAGTGCAAACAGAACCCAAGAAGAAGCCAGCTCCTCCTCCTCCCCCAGGCAGCAGCCATGAGACTCTGAGTAGGACTACAGAGGAAGAGGATGGAGAGGAGGTGGAGAAAGTTAAGAGTGAGGAGAACAGGTCTGATGCCACAGAGGCTAAATCCTACAATCCATTTGAGGAAGATGAGGAGGAGGAAGAGGAGAGCACACCTGCTGCCCAAAAGAGCACACCTGAGCAGGAGCAGAGTGAGACTGCTGCCAAGCCTCTTCACCCCTGGTATGGCATCACTCCCACCAGCAGCCCAAAGGCAAAGAAACGTCCAGCTCCACGAGCTCCCAGTGCCTCCCCTCTAGGTGAGCTTCCCCACACCCCATTATACCTCCTCCACAACCCCTGTGCAGCCCCTTGGAGGCTCCCCCTTCCCTGTTTCCTTCATATCACTCTGGCAGACCAGGCCTTAACGCAGTGGTGGTTGTGCTGGGACTGTTGCTAGCCACATCCTTTCTACCCGTTGAGTACAGCATTTGCAGACAAGACCTTTGCACTGGAGAGTCCCTTCTGTCTTCTCTGAAGACAGACAGACACTGATTCCACTTGCACTCGCCCCTGTCTCCAGTAGATACCACACTCCCTTTCTCTCCTGGCTGCCCCACTCTGTTCCTTCCTGAGCTCTCCCTTTGCTTTGCAGCCCACCACCCCATCTCCAGGCAGTCACACTCTGAGCCGTCATCCTCCACCCCATCTCCAGCCCTCAGCCTTGAGAGCATCAACTCTGAGAGTTCAGCCAAGGTTCTGGGTGACACTGATGAGGCCTCAGTGCCCAAAAGCTCTTCTGAGCCTACTGTCCACACACCAACGGCCACCAAGACCTCTAGCACTGACACGCCGCTGGCCAGCGTCTCCTCCAGCGACAGCCCTGCTGCCCCAGCCAGCCTCTCCACCAACTCCTCCTTCTCCTCCTCCAGCGAGCTGGCCAGCTTCAGCGGGGAGGTGCAGCCTAGCACCCACCACACTGGCAGGAGCGTCTCTACCAGCACCTTAAAGACTAGCCCCAGCCGGCTGTCCGTCAAGCCTCCTGCTGGGGCCAGCCCTACACCCATCCTCTTGGCTTCAGATGGTGGTGCTGGAAGCCCTAAGACACCTTCCTCACCCAAGCCGCAGCTGAAGGTGAGATGGTGACCTTCCTCCCATGCAGATCAGGGGGATTTTCTTCCCCATCCATCACTACATGATAGCAGGGATGGTGAGTCCCTTAGGGCAAGCCTCTAAGGCTCGCCCCTTAGATAGGTTTGTTGTGTGAACTCCTGAAAGCAAGCCTCAGGTATATGCTTGCTAAGTGGTGGCTGTGCTTGTGCTTTACCTGCCCCATGTGCCAGAGAAAATGCAAGATGTGGTTAGAGCATATGGAAAGGGAACTGTGAAGTGAAATATCTCAGCATGCTTGTTGGAAGCAGGGCAGCTGATGCCAAACAGGAGCATGGCTGTTGTTAGCTTTGTGGCTGTGCTGCTGGTGCTGTGTTTCTCCTTTGGGAGGGTGTGGGGCTGCCCTGTCTGGTCAGTCCCTGGTGTTGGGATGCCATATCCCTTCTCTTTCCCAGATTGTATTGGTTTTAGCTAGCCATCCTGAGCTCAAAAGCTCAATAAATAGTCTTAATTCGATTTGGAAGTAAAAAATAAACTTTAACAATAAATAAGAGGTATTCTGGGTAAGGGGAAATACAAAAGATATGGGAAAGGGAAACAAAATACAAAATATAGGTATACAACCAGTAGGTGAGAATGGATGGAGCTGGATCCAGGTGGTGAAGTTAAAATTAATGGTGGATGCAGATGGATGCAAAAATGATGGTGGATGCAGAGTGAGGAAAAGAGTTCCAAAGGTGGTTTCTCTCCCCACATGTTTGCTGGAGGTGATAATGGCAGGAGCAGCAGGAAAAGCAGGGAGCAGCTGGCTGTCGAGGAAGCAGGAGCAAGAAAGAGAGAACAGGAAGTTCATCTGCTCTTTATAGAGTCCAGGCAGGAATAGGGAATGGGCTAAGAGCAGCACCTGGGGGGCAGGTCAGACCACCCTCAGGGAGGAGTCAAGATCAAGTTCAGGTTAGCCCCCCAGGTGCTGTTAACCCTTTACACAAATCCTCTCTTATCTTTTTTTGTGCCTTCCTCTCCAGTCTTCCTGCAAAGAGAACCCTTTCAACCGGAAGCCATCACCTGCAGCCTCCCCCTCTGCAAAGAAACCCCCCAGGGGCTCCAAGCCAGTGCGTCCTCCTGCCCCAGGTCATGGCTTCCCGCTCATCAAGCGCAAGGTAAGAGTGCCCTCGGGAGCAGGGACCAAAAAGCAGCTCTGTGCTATCCCCCAGGACCGTAGCCATCTGCATGCACCCCACTGATGCATGTATGGGAAGGGATTGCACAGGTGGCTGTGGATGCTAGACCCCACTGATGGTAGCACCGTGGCCTCCCTTTGCTCCAGAGCAGAGTAGGGATTTCAGACCCATGCTTAAGTGGAGTGGTCTGTTGTCCTTCTAACCCTGTTAGTGTTGACCAGCCTTAGTTACCCCTAAAAAACAGAGGCTGATGGTAATAGAACTCTGCCTTTTGGTTTGGCAGGTGCAGACAGATCAGTACATACCTGAGGAAGACATCTATGGGGAGATGGATGCTATCGAGCACCAGCTGGACCAGCTGGAGCACCGTGGGGTGGCCTTGGAGGAAAAGCTTCGCAGTGCTGAGAATGGTAGGTGGAGTGAGCTGTCTGGGCATGGGGCAGGGCAGAACCTAGGTGTGTCCAGCCAAGGAGTTAGCAGTGGTGAATTCCTGCCTGCTTATGCTGGTGTTGGAAAACCACAAGGGACTGTGCTGGGCTCCAAGAATGGGCACAGGTATACCCTGGACATGGAGATGTCCCTAGAGTGGAAACAGGTGGGAGAAGAGCTAAGGTCTTTCTGGGGCTCAGGAACAGGCTGAGATCAGATTTCATCTAGCCTAGTAACCCTCTTCTGGCTTGGCAGAGGGTGCTGGGATCCTGCAGAGTTGGGAGTGGCTTTGAATTGTACTTTGCTTGGCAGACAGCCCTGAGGACAGCCTGCTGGTGGACTGGTTCAAACTCATCCATGAGAAGCACATGCTGGTGCGCCATGAATCGGAGCTCATCTACATGTAAGCATGTGAGGGTGTGTGGGGAGGCACTGACATGACTGCAGGGAGCCCTGCCTCAGCCTTCCTGAAATCGTGCTCCCAGATGAGGGCCTGGCACGGCCTGCTTGCCTGGAGAAGGCAGGCAAAGAAGGCAAGCAGACAACTGTGTCCAAACCCACTCAGAACTGACCCACTGATAGCCACCAGAGGCCCTGCATCAAGAAGGCCTCAAGCAGCCAGGGCTGGTCCCTGCTGGTACTTGGCTCCCTGGCCCATTGGCTGTAAGAGGCTGAGAAGACCAGCATCACAGTGGTTCTTTTCAAGCTACCCCCGTGCCTTGGGATAATATTCTGCCTCTCTGGAGCCTTGCAGTGGTTCCTGACAGTGCTCCTTCCCTTGCAGCTTTAAGCAACAGAACCTGGAGCAGCGGCAGTCGGACGTGGAGTATGAACTGCGGTGCCTCCTCAACAAGCCAGGTAAGGCATCACTCTGGGTGCAGCTACTCCCATTTTCTTCTGGGCTTCATCCTTGCTCTGTCTTGGTGGGTCTCAGGTGAAGAGAGAAAGATCTTTATGGATGCCAGTGCAATCAGCTGGTTTTAGAACCGCTGCCACATCTCATTGCATGCCCCCCAGCCTTATGCAGGGATATACTCCTTTTGTCCCCATGAGATGCCATCTATAGGGCCCTTCCTCCACAGCACTGCAGCATGGCAAGGTGGCAAGGGATCCTGCAAGAGGATCTCAGAATCACAGAACTGCTTTGGTTGGAAAAGATCCCTAAGATCCTTAAGTCCAACCATCAACCTAAGACCACCATGGCCATTAAACCATGCCCAGTAGTGCCACGTCCACACATTTCTTAATACCTTCTTTCCCCCAAAAGCTCCAAGTTTGAGCTCCTTCAGCTATTCAATTGTCTGTCTTTCTTTGGTGTTTTGGTAGAGAAAGACTGGACTGATGAGGACCGAGGGAGGGAGAAGGTGCTGATGCAGGAGCTGGTGACCATCATTGAGCAGAGGAATGCCATTGTGAACTGCCTGGATGAGGACAGGCAGAGGTGAGTGATGCATAGGGTGGGCTGAGGGAGAGAGGGGAGAAGTGCAGCCCTTCTGACTCAGCACCACTCAAACAGCTCCTGGGGGTGTCTCAAGATGCCCCTGTTGCTGACGTCTTTCCCAGGCTTCCCAGTTCTTTTCTATTTGAATGCCTTGTGTGGGAGACAGGGCAGTGCTTGCAGCATGTGGGATTTATCCTGCTGGTAGCAAGTGCTCACAAGACAGTGATGGATCTGCCTCACAGTGGCTTTGAAGTGGGAAGTCCTCTAGCTGTAAACAATGCAGCAGCTGTTTTCAGGGCTGAATTACTGACCTACTTCCCACTCTTTGTTTCAGAGAAGAGGAGGAGGATAAAATGTTGGAAGCCATGATTAAAAGGAAAGGTAAGAAACAGTTGTGAAGATGTTTGGAATGGTGTTTTCACTGATGACCCCAGAGAGGGGCAGCACAGGCTATGTGCAGGGGGAGAGATTGACTCTGTTTTGTGTAGGCTCTGGAGCCTTTCCTGTAGGGTCGTTAAAGTTTGGGGCACAGTTGTGCTCACTCCTGTTAGCACAGGGAAAGTGTGCATATAGAAGGCTTTGATTCCTGGCTCTCACCCTTGCCCCTGTTGTTGCATGTGTACAGCCATCAAGATTCTGCACTAACTCACTCTGTTTGCAACCCCAGAATTTCACAAGGAGACGGAGACCGAGAGCAAGAAGAAAGGCAAATTCAAGCCCATGAAGGTGCTTAAGCTGCTGGGCAACAAGCATGACTCCAAGAGCAAGTCACCCAAGGAGAAAAGCTAGAGTAGGGGAACACCAGCAGTGGGAGAGATGTGCTCCCTGACTGCCCTGGCCTCCCTGCAGCTGGCTGGGACACCTGCCAGGAACGGGGGCTTGTCTCTCTCTGCTCCCCTGACCTCTCCCCCCAGCACCCTCCCCAGGCACTGGAGCTACCACCCCGGGGACATGGCAGCCCTCTGCCCAGAGTGGGGGAGTCCAAGCAAAGCACTCCCCTTCCTGAGGCTGTGGAGGAGCCTGACCATTCCCTCCATGAAGCTTTGCTAACGAGGTGGGGAGAAGATGGATTTGCTTTTTTGGATACGTTGCCCCACTGCGTGTTCTTGTTATTAACTGAGAAGCAAGCCAAGGAATTTGGTGTTTGCAGGAAAACTTGCACTAACTGCCCCCATCCCTTCTGCTTTTAACTGTGACGGTTTCATGTGCCTCCAACCTCTGCTAGGAGGGGACTGGGCCTGCCTGGCCCTCTCTGCCCACCTGCTCTTGTCCCCCCTTTCCTGTCCCACTTCTAACTTCAAGACAAAACTCTGGTATTAGAGCCAGGATTGGTTTGAGTTTTACTCGCCTAAACTAAAATGTTAGGAAAATGCCCCCTGTGTCACAAGGTTCTAGAGCCAAAGCCAAAAAATATCTGGTGCCCTATTTATTTTGAGCTGTCCCTCGAGCACCAGGGCTGGGCAGGCTCTGTTACAGGGCTGAGGGGACCCAAGGGGACAGTGTACAGCTGCTAGGCTGTAGCTCACATGCCCTACTCAGGACATCTTTTCCCCCACTGCTGCTAAACGCCGCTGACTCTGCTGCCTTCCAGGGAAGGGAAGAACATTTCCTTTTCCAGGCAAGGGCAGAAAAGTTCAAGACTGACTCAGTGCCAGCAAGGAGCACACTCAGCTTGTGCCTCTGCTCACCAGTGCCACTGCTGAGCGGCTGGGGAGAGAGGCACAGTCACAACTGACCTTTACTCAGCTTCATCTGTGTATACTTTAGAAGTGTGCAGGAGTTGGCTGGTTATTTTTTACACCTCCTTTACTAGATGAATTCAAACCCACTCTAAAAACTTTTTAAGCCCCTTATTTTATTTGTCATGTGTGTGTGTGTGTGTACAATAGAGGAGGGAAAGAAGGGTGGTGTTATTCCAACCATCCCTTCTTCCTTCAATTTTTGTTTCCTGCCTTCTCCTCCGAGGTGAGGAGTTATTTATTGAATTGTTGGATCAGTCGAAATTAGTTTCATGGGTGTTTGGTTGGTCAGCTGTTCATCGTGCCTTCTCATTAGTAAACCAGTCAGAAGCAGCCCCAAGCAGACTGCTGCAGTACCTTCTAAGAACCCAACAGGCTTTAGCCAAAACACTCTTGGAGCAGTGCCTTGCAAGGTGGCTGGCGTAGCATTCTGGAAAGGGATCTTCACTTCCCAAAACCCGAGGGACTCAAGCTCCTCAATCCCAGCATTGCCTCCATAGCTGGGAGTTGACAAGCTCAGCCCTGCACTGGCAATTCTATCTCGGTCTTGCCATACCACAGCAGGCTGATAAGGAACAGTAGTGGGGAAAGGAGATCCCAAAGCACAGCTCTTCTCCAAGGAGATACAAATCCACTTTAGAGCCTGCTGTCATGTCAGAGTTGCCAAAGGCCATGGGGCTTGCTGCAGCCTGCCACCCCTCGGCCCTGTGCCCGGTCAGAGCTCTGATTTGTAGATCACACTGAACTAACTCTGTGACTTCCATTCACCTGAACAGAAATAAAAGAAAACATTGGATTAAAAAACCCATCCCAGCCTAGGTTTCCAGTTCCTTTGTCCCGGAGACAGGGCATGCTGCTGGGCTTTGGGGAGTAGCTGGCACAAGTACTGCGAAGAAGCAGATGATGGGATGTTAAGGAAAATGGGAAGTGGACTTTATGCTGGGATTTACAAAGGAAGAGCAAGGCATCATACTTCAGCCTGCTGGAGAACAGAGGTGCAGGTATGTGTGAGGTGAACAAACAGCCTTCCAAAGCATCCCTTGCTTTCAGGAATCAAAATGCCACAGCAAGCCTGTAGCACAGAGCAGCATGCACTGGGCTGAAATCCCCTCTCCTCAGCACAGCTGTGCTCCTCAGGGTGTGCCCAGGTCAGTTGGCAGCAAGAAGTTTGTTGATAGACAATCACACTGACCTGCAGCAATGCCAGAAGCTCCTGTTTGTAAAGGCCACGTGGGCTGCATCTTCTTCCCTGCCAGCTGCGAGCGCTGCCATTCCCAGAGTCTTGGGGACAAGAACAGGTCATGGCTGTGTGATACAGCACACATCAGTATGGTGCTCTTACAAGAATGCTCCACCTCTGGGTGGATGGAAAGGAGTGCCCTTTTTGTGGGTGGATTGCTGTACTCTGAGGCCTTGCCTAGGCTAAAGGAGGTTCTTCTTTGTCATCTTCTGGTAGTCAGTGCTGTCTGCTTTCATCTCTAAAACAGCTGAGCAAAAAAGGGATCCAGTGTGTGGGTACCATCTTGTAACAGCTTTATTCTGTCACCATTTACGTACAAATTGCTCCTGCCTTCTGGCTTTAGGCAACAGGTGGTGCTGCCCCCTCTTTAGGTACAAGCACAGATGAGCCCTTGAGACTCTGATGCCAAGAGTCTAGGAAGAACAGGTGGGAACAAGTTGCACTTGTGTTTTTCTCTGGGCCTAGTCATGGGGATCGGATTTGTTCCCATCAGGGAAGTCTTTTGTCATGCTCTCTCGTATTTCCTCACTTCTCTTCTTGTCAATGATCTCCATCTCACGCATTTTCTGTAAAGTACAAGGGGGCAGAGCTGAGCAGGAAGAAAGCCAGCAGCTTTTTTTTTTTCCTCTTCTTTTGCCAGCCCCAAAAATGAAAGTTCCATTTCCCTGATTAAGTTACATGCAGAGATGAAAGAAAGGCTAAAAAACTCTATCCCCCATTCCTCAAATTCCTGCCTGCCCTGTAACATGAAGGGAAACAGTTAGTTTTCTGTCCTCTTCCCTGCTCAAGTACCAGAGGAGACTCTGCTTTGAGGTCTCTCCTTGCACTGTGTGAGCAATGCCACCAGGACCCCCACATGTACCTGTGAGATTTCAGTGAGGACAATGCTTCGATACTTCTTGCCCTGTCCTAGAGCTTCCATCTCTGCCAGGAATTCCCTCCTCTCCTGAACTTCATTCACCACTGGTGGATAAAAGAAAAGATTGTGGAAACTGGAATCAGCCAAAAGGCAAGAAGACATCTCTCTGTTTAGGTCTCAAGTTTCTGAGCTCTGCTTGAACAGTGGCCCATTAAGGGAATGGTGATGTCTGCTATTACACTTACCTTGTGCATGGCATCAAAATACCTCAGCAGTCCCTCATGTGATGGGCAGTGTCCCCCCACCCATCTTCTTACTGCTTGCCAACTTGCAGGAACAGTTAACTTCCTGGTTTTCTTTTACAGACACTTGTCTGTTGCTTATGGACAATTCTGTCTGCATCCACTCCATGGATGGAGACAGAACCAGCTTAAAGCAACTGAGGTTCATTAGTTGGCATGCATCACCCAGTGCCAACAACCATCTCTGCTTCCAGGACCAGCATAGGCACAGAATGTTAGGTACTGCTTTGCAGCATAGACTTGCAGTCAGCTGGTCCAAATCTTGCCATGCTACAAAGTACATGGATGGGTATTTCAGGTGTGCCAAGGACAACACTCAGCTTGCAACAGGTTTTAGAAGATATAAAGCCTGGGTGAAGCCAGCTGTGCTTGCCTCACTGCAGCAGGGATCAAAGTACCCCTTCTGTACACATCATTCTAGCATAAGCCATCTTTCTGCTGCCCTGGCTAAGGAAGGACTGACTGGGGTGCACGCACACACATTGAAGATTCAAGATCAGAGAGGTATTAGGCAGGGTTTTGCCATCCCAAAATATTCTGCAGTCCATCACTGCTCGAAATTCTGTTCAGCATTTAAGCTTTGCCAGTGTAAGTGCTCTGATCTGAGGGTAACAGAAACCATGGTCAGGCTGGCAAGTGTCCTAGTCTATGTTGAGTTATGCTGGCTGGGAAAAGGACCCATGGTACCTGGGCTTCCTGCCCAGGTCACCCTGAACATCCTCAGGGAATTCCCCTGCCAAAAAAGTTCATTTTGTGAGCTCAGCCCTGGGAGCTTGGATCTACCAGCAAACCCCTGCAGCACAAGCTGTGCTAGGACAGCTGGATCAGAGTGTCACAGAAACAAGTTCCTTCTCTTGGAAACTGGGCTTTGTGCCTCCTTCCACAATGGGCTTGAGGTTACTGGCAACATGGCCTGCCACCCCAGGCCTGGCAGGGAGCTGGCATCCCCCCTGCCTTCCTCCAGGGTATGTAAAGACCTACATTCTTCAAAGCGGTCAAGCTCAGGGATCTCCTCTTCCTTTGCCTGAACCGGAGCCTGCTTCATGCTGCACTTTACCACATCCTTCCCTGTTGCCAAGATGTTTTGGAGCCTTTGCTTCTCCTTTTCCAAATCTCCTGTGAATGCCAAGGGAAAAAGAAATTATTATCAGCCCATCTCTTCCAGGAGGGGCCTGGCCATGCCCCTTCTCTGCTGGTCATGCCAGAGAGAAAGCACTGTGATAGCGACAGCACAGACCCAGACTGGACTGCACAAGCAGCACAGAGGCACACAGCAGGTTTGAGTCACACTGATAAGGTACAAAATGACAGAGTGCCCTGGGTTCAGCCAGCTGAATCAGCTGGTGAGTATTCAGTACCATGCTGACATCATGCCCACTGCAGGAAAGGGCTGGCCAGAGCAAAGTATGATGATGGGATTTGGAGTTCAGACTGTAACCTGTGACACTTCCTACATGCTCTCCACACAGCTCAGATATCATTGGAACTCAGTCTCTGGCCTGTCACCTCCCAGGCCAGTGGGCAGAAGTCAGCAAGCACTGATGTAGATGGTCCCTCAGAGATGCATTTTTAAAGCTTCCTGGAAGACAGAAACTATGCAGATGAAAAGCAATAAAAGAACTCCCCTGCTGCTGCTGAAATTGCATGCAGGGGATGGACAGAAAGGGAAGAGGAAGAGGATGCCATCATTTATTTATTAGCGGTGCTTGCTGACTTACGCCTTGCCCGGGGCTTGAACTTCTCTCGGAGGTAGGCATCTCCTGCCTGGCAGACCTCAGCAGGCCGGAGATGTGGTCTAGCTGAGAGCCTGCTGCGCTGACAGGCTGCTGGGGAGAAAGCAGGCACTGCAAGCTCTGCCTCTTTGCTGGATGTGGGGTGCAACTGGAGGGGCAGGGTATCTCCTCCTGGAGAATAAAGTGAAAATAACAGTGAGTCAGGCAAAGAGGGCTCTCGATGGGTATCACTAGCAGAAGATCTCCCTGTTGATCCACTGTAGCACCAGGAGCAAAGCCCCCAAGTGCCACAGATGTTCCCACTGGCTGTTGGTATGCACTGAGAGTATCTGAAGGGGGCCTACAGAAAAGCTGGGGAGGGATGTTTTAGGCTCTCAGGTAGTGACAGGACTAGGGGGAATGGAGCAAAGCTGCAGGTGGGGAGATTCAGACTGGATGTGAGGAGGAAGTTCTTCAGCATGAGAGTGGTGAGAGCCTGGAATGGGTTGCCCAGAGAGGTGGTTGGGGCCACATCCCTGGAGGTGTTTAAGGCCAGGCTGGATGAGACTGTGGACAGCCTGATGTAGGGTAGGGTGTCCCTGGGCATGGCAGGGGGGTTGGAACTAGATGATCCTTGTGGTCCTTTCCAACCCTGACTGATTCTATGATTCTATGACACCACTGGATTTTGTTCCCTGGCTGACCCTTGACGGCACCTCACCTGTACATCCCTGTGTATTGGCAGCAGCCATGCTGTTCTGAAACACTTGCCCATCCAAGCAGGCTGTGGATGAATGTCCCTGTCTCACGGTGAGCAGCAAAAGCTCTTCAGCACAGCAAAGTGGTGGGAGAGGAAGCAAGAGGGCCTGCACTCACGTTTCACACAGTCCATCAGGTACCGCCTCTGGAAACACGTTAGCTTTGATTCCTCCATCATCACTGTAAAACAAGATGCAGACGTGAAGCCAGCAGCCCCAGGGGACTCCATGCCTCCCCTCTGGCAGTGGGGACAGGCTGGGGCACTCCCTCCCCAAAAGCAATCTCACCTCACAACCCAAACCCAAAGGGGAAAATGCAGGTTTAGAATGACAGAATCATTTAGGTTGGAAAAGACCTTCAAGACCATCTAGTCTAACTATAAACCTAGAATCACTAAACCATGTTCTTAAGCATAGCATCTACACATCTTCTAAATACCTCCAGGTATGGTGACTCTAACACTTCCCTGGCAGCTTGTTTCAATGCTTGACAACCCTTTCAGTGAAGAGGTTTTTCCTAAAGTCCAAGCTAAGCCTCCCCTGGTATACCTTGAGGCCATTTCCTCTTGTCCCATCTTAGCTGCTTTGAAGAGACCAACACCCTCCTCACGACAACCTCCTTTCAGGCAGCTGTGGAGAGCAACAGGCTCTCTTCTCAGTCTCTTCTCCAGAATAAACAAGCCCAGTTCCCTCAACTGCTCCTCATAAGACTTGTTCTGCAGACCCCTCACCAGATTTGTTGTCCTTCTCTGGACACGCTCCAGCACCTCTGTGTCTCTCTTACACTTCAGCACCCCAGACTAAACAGAGTCTCCAGGCTGCAACCTCACCACTGCTCAGGTCCAGGGACAAGATCACATCCCTACTCCCACTGGCCACACTGGTGGCCTTCTTGGCTGGCTCACATTCAGCCAGCTGCCAAACAGCACCCACAGGTCCTTCCCTGCCAGGAAGCTTTTCCAGCCACTCTGCCCCATGTCTGTAGTGTTGCATGGGGTGGTTGTGACCCAAGTGCAGGACCTGGCACTTGGCCTTGTTGAATGTCATACAGCCGACTTGAGCCCATTGAAGCAGCCTGTCCAGATCTCTCTGCAGAACCTTCCTACCCCCAAGCAGATCAACTCTTCCACTCAATTCAGCATCATCTGCAGACTTACAGAGAGTGTACTCAATCACCTCATCCAGCTCAGTGATAAGGTCAGCAAGACTGTCCCTAAAACTGAGCCCTGAGGAACACTGCTTGTGAGCAGCTGCCAGCTGGGTTTAACTCCATTGATCACAACTCCCTGGGCTCAGCCACCCAGCCAGTTTTCAACCCAGCAGAGTACACCTAAGCCATGAGCCACCAGCTTCTCCAGCAGAACGTTGTGGGAGATGGTGTCAAAGGCTTTACTAAATCCAGGTAGACAACATCCACAGCCCTTCCCTTTCCCCTACCTGCTAGGCGAGTCACCAGGTCATAAAAGGAGATCAGGCTGGTCAAGCAGGACCTGTATTTCATGAATCCATGCTACCTGGGCCTGCTCCCCTGGTTGTCCTACATGTGCCATGTGGGTGCACTCAGGATGAACTGCTCCATGATCTTTCCCAGTACTGAGGTCAGGCTGACAGGCCTGTAGTTCCTTAGAGTCTCTGTCTGGCCCTTCTTGTAGATGAGCATCACACTGGCACCCCTCCAGTTGCTTGGGACCTCCCTTGTTAACCAGGACTGCTGAGAAATGATGGTGCAAACTTCTCCACCAGCTCCCCCACCACTATTGGATGAATCCCATAGACTTGTGAGGTTCATAAACGGTAATGGGCGATAGCCAGAGGGAGTTTCCTAGATATGTCCTTAACCTGGGCCCCTGGGAAGCAGCAGACTTCCCTGTGGAATGGATCTGGTCAGCAAATAGGGCCTTTGGTGGAAGCAGTCACAGTGTGTGGGGCTGAGTGACACCCTAGGCAACCCCTTCATCTACACCATCACTGCCTGGTCCTCAAGCTCCACAGGCCTCCATCTGTTGCAGCTGAGGAGGTGAAGGAGGCCAGGAGGGCCCTGAGCAGGAACCTGCGTCCATTCGCCTCCATCTCTTCGGTTCCCTTTTCGTGTCTGGTGGCGAGAAGGTCCATGGTACTGCGGGTGCGGCCTCACCGGTGCCGAGTGCAGGGGCAGGTCCGCATCCCTGCTCCTGCTGGCCACACTGCTCCTCCCCCGGGACAGGATGCCAGTGGCCTTCAAGGCCACCTGTGCACCGCTGGCTCCGGCTCAGCTGGCCGTCAGCCAACAGCCACAGGCCCTTTTCTGCCGGGCAGCTTTCCAGCCGCTCTGCCCCAGGCCTGCGGCGTCGCCTGGGGTCGGTGTGCCCCGCGGGCAGGACCCGGCCCTGGGCTTTGAAGACTGGAGACTGGGCGGCGCCACCAGCGCCGGGCTCGCTTCTGCCTGGGGACAGGACCCCGCGGGGTACGGGGAGTTGGAGCAGCAGGCTTGGGCCCCGCTCCGCCGTACCTCTTAGCAGCTCCCGGGTCCCCGGGCCGTACCGGGCCGGCTCGGCAGCACGACCACCGCCGCCTCCCCTCGCCAGCGCCGAGCTCTTGGGCCGGGACGCCTGCATAGCGACAAGCGGAGCCCCGAGAGGGAAGGGAAGCGCGGAAAGAGGCGGGGAAGACACGCACGGAGCACAGCATCACCCCGGTAACGGCGCCGCTACCGCCGGGCCACTTCCGGCGGCGGAACGGCCAGCACCCGGAAGCGTCCGGCACTTCCGGCCGGCGGAGCGGCGGCGGAGCGGCAGCATGTCTGACAACGAGGACAAGTGAGAGCGGGGGCGGCCGGGGCGGGGCGGGAAAAGGAGCCGAAGCGAGGCGGCAGCGTATCGTGACCGAGGCTTTGGGTCGGCTGGGGGCGGGAGGAGGCTGCGGCGGCTCGGCTCGGCTCGGCTCGGCTCGGCTCGGCTCGGCCCGGCCCGGCCCGTGTGCCATGTGTGTGTCACTCCCGCAGCTTTGACGGAGACGACTTCGATGATGTGGAGGAGGATGAAGGCCTGGACGACCTGGAGAACGCGGAGGAGGTATGTGTGTCCCGCGGCCCGGCTGGCCCGGGCTGGCTCCGGCGGTACCGCAGGCCTGCGTGTCGGCCAGGCTAAGGCTGGGCCTGAGGAGGCCTCTGGTGCTCTTCCAGCGCTGTGAGGCCTCGATGGTGTGCACAGCTGAGATGCAGCGCTGCTCTGCTTTCCCCAGGAGGGACAGGAGAACGTGGAAATCCTCCCCTCGGGAGAGCGGCAGCAGGCGAACCAGAAGCGGATTACTACGCCCTACATGACCAAGTACGAGCGAGCCAGAGTCCTGGGCACTCGTGCCCTCCAGATTGCGTGAGTATCCCACCCCTATCCCCAGGCGTTCCACGGCTTCCTCCACCCTTCCCACTGAAAGATGCTTTCTTCCTTCCTTAAAGACTGCTGGATAGAGAATAGAATAGGATAGAATCAGACAGGTTGGAAGAGACCTCCAAGATCATCCAGTCCAACCTATCACCCAGCCCTAGCCAATGGCACCAAGTGCCCCATCCAGCCTTTTCTTGAACACCACCTCTCTGGGCAGCCCATTCCAATGCCAATCACTCTCTCTGACAAGAACTTCTTCCTAATATCCAGCCTATACTGCCCCAGCACAACTTGAGACTGTGTCCCAACTGCCAATCTCATAGAGCACTGTCTTGGTCAGCACTAAAGCATAGGATCATTGAATGATTTGGTTGGAAGGGACCTTAAAGATTATCTAGTTCCAGCCGTTCTGCCATGGGCACAAGACCAGGTTGCCCAAGGCCCTGTCCAGTTTCAGGGAGGGGGCATTCACAGTTTCCCTGGGCACTGATCCACTGTCTCACCACCCTTACTGTAAATAATTTCTTCCTAATATCTACTCTAAATCTACCCTCTTCCAGCTTAAAGCCATTAGCTCTCATTCTATTGATACAAGCCTTTGTAAAGAGTCCCTCCCCAGCTTTCTTGTAGTCCCCCTTCAGTTACTGGAAAGCCTCTGTAAGGTCTCGCTTGAGCCTTCAGGCTGAATAGAGTTCCAGCTCTTGTGACCGGCCCCTGCAGAGAGGGTGCTCAAACCCTCTGATCCTGGAGCTATTAGTTGCAAGTGACAAGAAGTGACAAGCTGGTCCTGGCTTCTACCTTTCCTAAGGGATCCAAGGGCAGCTGGAAAGCTCAGAAATGGTTTGCCGGAGCCAGTGTTGGAGTATGGAATGCTCCAGAACTGATATCACAAGGCCAGAGGACTTGGGAATGGAGTAATCAGCTTGAAATCTATTTTAAGTGCAGTTGTCACAGTGTAAGTTTATAAAAGTATTTGAAATGGTGAGGCCTCATTTATAACAGGTAGTAACATTTGCATCCTATTTTAAGTATCTGTCAGGCTGGCTGCTCTCAGCTTAACCCATTTACCTATCTGGACTTTGTATTAATAATGCATAGCAAAAAGTTTAGCACTTTTTTTTTTTTTAACTGCTTTGTGACCGAGGTTATTAGGCTGTGGCAAGGTTTGTCTGAAAGCATGTCTCAGGAGTTTCATCTTGCCTATATCCACCCTTAAAATAATGTTTCCTTTCTACATCATTTAGGATTGATCACATTTTTCCTTAATCATCACTCTTCCAAGCTGTCCTTTGCACAGGCTTCACTCAGCAAAGCTGTTTTCTACAGATTCTTACAACTGGTGGAAGGCCAGAAAAATGGTGGGGGATAAGATGGGCCCGTACTAGGTCTTTGACCCAAAGCAGTGGTGCCTGGTTGTGCTTCACCTGCGCTTTCTGCTTTCACTGCGGAGCCTTGGCCAGCAGCAGCCCCCAGTGGCCTTACCCATGCATAACATGGACTTTGCTGCCCCTGTCTGATGGGCAGGTATTGTCACTCATGTTTGCTCTCTTGTCACAATCCTCTGTGAAATGCTTTTTTTTAGTGTTTTATTTTCTAGAAGCAAATCCAGCCCCTTGCACGCTCCCAAACAATGCCTGGAAGATGTGAGCAAATGAGAACGGAAAGAGGTGCTGGGGTTGCAGGGAGCATGTTTGTTTCACAGTGTTTCCACTCTTCATCGGATTGATTTTAGAACCATTCTTTTCCTCTGATTTAAGTACAGCAGAGGGTGATTAGCATGGTGGATCTGGCCAGCTGTTGAGCCACCAGTTAGTCAGCAGAGGCTAAGGAATGGGGCAAGAGGAACATTCCCACATAAAAGCTCGTTCTTTTACCACGTCGGGGTATTTTCTTCATGAAATGTGTAAGAACAAATTAGACTTGGCAAGGTGGTGTCCTACCCTCCCTCTTTACTGGCTGCTGTCTGGATGACATGGATAGGCACATGTTTAGCTGTCCCTCTTTTCTGTACATTCACTCAAGTGATTGTTGATATTCTGTCCTAGGATGTGTGCCCCCGTGATGGTGGAGTTGGAAGGAGAAACAGACCCCTTGCTGATTGCCATGAAAGAGCTCAAGTGAGTCCCAGGCTTTGGTGGTGAGGATATTGATTTCCATAAAGCCAGCAGTCCTCTCCTTGTGCCAGCATTTAGCAGCTCTTTCCAAGACAGCCTTGTCTTCCCTCAGTCACAGTGAGCACTACAGTTGTCTTCTCTTTTTTTTCACCTTGGGACTTGTCTGCAGTCCCATCCTAGTTGCTCATGCAAAGTACTGCTGATTAGAAGTGCTCTGACCCCTTTGCTTTGGAGTCCAAATGTTCTTTTATTTCTGTGGTGAGAACCCAAAGTCCTCCTCTTTCTAAAATCAGTTTAATTCCCTGAATGGATTTGAATTTGAAGCAGACACCTGAACAGACCTACTTTAAGTGAAGTGCTGGCCAAAGACTAAATACAGGTCAGGCTGGTGACGTGGAGACCCCGTTAAGAATGGTCTTTTCCCACACCCTTGTGCACTTGACTTACTGTGCTTGTGAGGAGGCATGTCCCTTGTTTACAGAAAGATAAATAAATCCTGTGTGACTATCAGAGGTGGCTTTTGGATGACCATTTACAGACCCACCTCTCCACAGCAGAGCTCTCTGCTGGCCCACAGTTTGCCTGCATGGTTGGTGGCCTAGATCATGTGCAGCTATCCTTCATACAGAGCAGCTGGACTCCATTACTGATTAAGTGGCTGTTGCTGAACTGAATTGTCCCCCGCTCCTCCAGTTTCTTAGTATGTTGCAGTTGCTCTTGCAAATTTATATCCATTCTACAGCTCTCTATATCATTGCCAAAAGCTTCTTAGGTAATTTTTCTGTTGGATCTGAGTTGCTTTTTGTCGCTATCTGAGCACGAACTCTAAAAAGTAAGTCAGGGTGTGACAAAGTATGGTGGCATCCTGGTCTGTGCCAAAATTGAGTTGGAAGCCTTGGCAGGAGGGAGCTACTTTGCTACTGGAAAAAAAAACAACAGCACTGAATGCGACTACTAAAGAGGTTGTATAACTTTTCAAGTGATACAGTTGAAACCTGATGCTCTGGTTAGACTTCAGGCTGATTACATTCTCCTGACTTAAATCTGCTTCCATTAATTAAATGGGGCTCAGCATTTTCTTGTTTTCTGATTGGAAGCCCTGTTAGGAGATGCTGTGCTCCACCACAGCTGTACCAGCTTTTGGCACCTGAATAGTCTCTGTTCTATATATCCTTAACACATAACTGATGATTTCAGGTTGCAAAATACTCTGTAAATACTGGTTTGTTGTGAGTGTTCTCAGAGTTCTCCCACTTTTCTAGTGTCTTGTGGGGAAAAAACTTCTGTCAAACAGATTGGATTTGTTCTTCAAGTCCCTTGATTTTTTTTTTTTTTTCTCTTTCTCTTTTTTTTTTCTCTCCTGTATCTGTGTGAGATCATAGAATATTAGAATGCACTGGGCTGGAAGGGACCCTCAAAGGTCTTCTTGTCCAGCCTCCCTGCAGTGAAGCGGGACACCTCCAGCTAGATTAGCTGGTGTTGTCTCTTAGTGTGTTCAGACCCTGGGCTCAATGCCTGCAGTAGCAACAGAGGGCTGACCTTGCATAGGCCTTTGGTTGTTTCAAGTCTAAGGAAACTCAGTGGTTTGTACCTACAAAACCAGAGGATGTTGTTGGGATTTCCTTCTGTTTTATAACACCAAATCACGGGTGCTGCGCAGGTCACTCAGTTAAACTTAGTGTGCTTAGTGAAGCTCCTCAGTACTTCAGTTCCCATTGCCTACTGAAGTGGTGTAGTGAAGGCTCTGTTCATCTCTCTGTCCTTCCTTCAGAGCCCGCAAGATCCCCATAATCATCCGTCGTTACCTACCAGATGGGAGCTATGAAGACTGGGGTGTGGACGAGTTAATTATCACAGACTGAGCAGCCTCCAGCCATTGTTTTGATCTTTCCTTCTCCAGAGACGTTTCTATTTTTGTTTATATTTGTGTAAATAAATTATGAACCTCCCTGTTTCAAGTTAAACGTGTTTGGGTTTTTTTCACCCCGTCCCTCCCACTTTCTCTTTCATCTCAGTCCTACATTTCCAAGAGAAGACTCTTACTGCTCTCTGCTGGCTTGATCATTATTCTGTCTGTATCATGGGCTGTATTAGTAAGATTTGAGAGCTAAGTGCTGTGCTCTTCTTGGCCCTCCCTTTTAGCTGGGCTAAAGACTGCAGTAGCTTCTTCCTCCTCCCTCATTACAGGACTGATAGCAAGTTAAACTCCTGATGTACAAAAATGCTCTCGCAGGTACTTTGGCTTCAGAAAGACTTCAGCCCTCCAACCATGTCCCTTCTTAAAATGGGAATGCTGAGACACCTCTGTTGCTTCCCCCTAGACAGTTGGGCCTTTGTGCCTTTCGCAGGTTGCTGTGGAAACCCCCAATTTCCTCTCTGGCCAGGGCTGGCTGTGGGGCTTCTCAGGAGTATCGTAGAGCAGTTCTCATCAAATCACCTATTGTTTGCCTGCTCCTGCTGCTTATCAGAAGTGGGGATCCCCTTTCAGTGGCACTGCCCCAGCCGGAAGCGCGGTTGCCGCTTGCAGCCACACCAGCTCGGCAGTTGCAGGTTGTTGCCACGCTTGCTGCTTGTGCAGCCATTCTCTGGCACAGGGTGGAACTGATGGTCCTGGGTGTGCTCTCCAGCCATCTCAGCTGTACGACTCCGGTGGTTGCTACGGTGGCACAACAGGAGTTAAATCCTAGAGTTGCTTTCATCTGTAGTGCGATGAAAGATCAATCATTTGTCCCCTTCAGGTACCTATGTTCTTGCCTCTGATGTGCAGGGAGGTTACATGCTCAAGTCAGGGGTTGGGTGGATGCGCTATAATCTGCAAGGGCTTCCAGCCAGCCACTACATAGTTTTCATGTCTTGATCTGTCTACTCCAAAGCTCTTCCTCTGTGTGAGGAAGGTCTGAACTCTTGAGCAGAACACATCGAGTCTTTCTCGCTTGCATTATTAAAACATGTTCTTGGAAATTTTGTTGGTTTATTTTAAAGAGATGAGGAGGGAAGATGCGCCTCTCCTATGGTCTTTGATTGACACTCATTTTTCTCTTTGCACTCTTCCAGGAAGACTACTTCCAACTAGTTTCTGTTAAAACTTATGCTTGTGTATGAGGTGTACCTTCTCTGTGCTGTATGCATGGTCGGTGCCTGAACGTGAGCATCTGTGTCCCGAAGGGAATTTATATCCACCTGCCTGGGAGCTCAGCTCACGTAACCAGCCATGAATGTCATTCTCTTACTGCTCCTTGTAAAAGCTGTAGTCTGTCCTTCCTCTGTGGGCACACACAGGAGGGGCTGGTTTTGAAGGTGATAATGCAAGAGCTGAATGGGTCCCTGGGCCAAAGGACAGGTCAGAGGGAATGTGAGGATGCTTGCAGGTGTGGGAAGGAGGTTGACTGTCGCCCCCTTCTCCCCCCTAGATGCTTCCTGGTCCAGGCCACCCTTACTAAGAAAAGGTTAATTTGCAGCACTGTGGCCTTCAGCCTTCTCCCCCCACCCTGCATGGAATCCTTTAATCACGTTGGTGCGGTGAAATTTCAGCCCTGAAATGGTGCCTTTGTGCGATCCTTTCGGCGTCTGCCATGGAGCGCGGGGGTCCCTTTTCTTGTCCCTTTTAAAAATTTTTTTTAAATGGCTTCTTTGTTCCCTCCCCGCCTTCCCCTCCCCAGCTTTGCATCTGTATCAGATACGATTAAAGGGATAGGGAAGGATGCCGGGCCAGCTCCTGCTAGGCTGCAGAGGAGTGGTTAACCCCTCTGTTGCCAGTGGCATTCGTGGCCCTTCCTTAGTTGTGTCGACCCTCTTAGATGAAAGGAGGTATCCCCTCCCACGAGAGAATGAGCAGAGACAGGATGGGCAGAGCCCACTCACTTTCTTGATTTGTTGTTTTTTTTGTTTTAAGAGATTGAGAAGGCTGTTTGCATTTTCCCACTTTTGCGTTCATCCACACTGGCCTTTTCTTTCTCACCTGTGATCAGTTCTCCTGTTCCTAACTTCATCATGGCTAACCTTTTTCCCCAAACATGTTCCTGACCTGCTCCACAGTGCAGCAGTTCCCTTCTGGACTCTACCCACTACCAGAGGTAGAGATTTCTTCTCCTCTCCAGTGAATGCCTACAGCCCTCTTGCATAGATCTCTTTAGCTGTCAGCAGCCATTGTTAGATCCATTCAGCCGTTGTGCTGCTGATGCTCTTGGCCCTATACAGAACTTCATCCAAATAGTGCTGTGATTCATAGAAAGCTCTGAACATGTTGCAGAGTCATGCTTACTCTCCTCACCCATAAAGCATTTAGTGAAGACAGATTCGCAGGATCAATCACAAAGCACCAGCATTGAAACTCTTTGGAATCAATTTGTAGTTGTTAACTGGGATTTGGATCCTACCTTGCTGCCATGCTATCTCTGGCCTTGAGAGGTGTTCTTGAGCAAACCAATATCTGCTGTATGTTTTTTTTTTTTGGGACACCTTCAGGACATGACTACACACAGGATGTCTTCTTCACTAGGTAAGAAGGTGCATACATCTGTTCTTGGATATGCTCTGTGTGTCTGTTTAGGTTCTCACTTATGGAAGGCAAGAAGCTGGGAGGGTTGAGTTCTTAAAGAGAAACTAATCACAGAATCATTTTGGTTGGAAGAGACCTCCAAGGTCATCGAGTCCAACCATCAGGCTAAGACTACCATGGCTGTTAAACTATGTCCCAAAGTGCCCTGTGTTTCTTGAACACACAGCTGCTTCCAAAATACACAAGTTTGTGTACGTGGGGATGCTTTATTTTGTAGGTATTCCATCTGCCACCTGCTGATGAGGAATCAAGAGAGGAAATCCTACTGCCTTGTTCTGCAGAGCATTAGCAATTGTACTAAGAAATTATTGGGTGAAGCCCCTGCAGAGCAGTGCTCTTCTTAATTGCACATGTTCAGTCTTAGCTGAAAAGCAGAAATCAATGTGACTGCATTTCTCTCTGAAGGAATGACTGCAGCTGGGGTGTGAACAGAAGATGTTTCATTTCTATGAAGGAGTCTGGTAAGCCTGTCAGAGCTCTGCCTGTGTCCTCTTTGTTTTAGGCAGAGGAAGGCTGTGAACCAAGTCCATGTGGTGATTGTGTGACCCATCATAACTTACTGGGGGAGAAAACAGACTTGCAGGAAAGAGGTCGAAAAAACCCCAGACGTGTTAAAATGAAACTTTTAAGTTTATTATTCCATATGTTTAATGCAGAGTTAATGGTGCTAGGACAGCAAGGAGACCAGGGAAGGGGAGGTGGGTGAGGAAGGTGCTACCTGCATAAATAAAGAGGAGAGGGCTCGAAGAGGTTACATGCATACGAGGAGCAAACATTCTACATCTTTTCAGACACCACAGTATAAGTCATCCATAGCTAAGGGAGGCAGGAAGGGCATCTGACAGTCCTATCAGCAGAGGGATACAGTCCACGTTGGGTCAAAGTGTTTTGTCTTTCTAGACTGGAATACCCACTGGAAGGTCCCACAACATGTGTCTGCCATCAACTGCCAGGAGTCATCTCTTCCTGCAGCAACTTCTGTGCCAGTTCGCTCCCAGGCATGACAAACCACCCCAGTCTTGGAGGTGACAGAGGAGAAGTAAGTAGTCCTGGGGTGGGGTGCTGGGCTGAAAACAGGAGGTTGATCAGAACTGTGAGAGCTGGTCAGTTCCAGTTTGAAACCCTAACAGGGAAAGAAATTTCTTTACACCTGAATAGGCTTCTTTCCTTTATGCTCATCCATGCTTAGGTGTGTGTGTCTCCCTTGCTGGCAGCCCCAGGAGTATCTTTCCATCCTCAGCACAGTTAGGAGGGAGGTGTTGACTGACTGGAAGACGTGATGAATAAACAAGTGGGGGTGCACATGCCATCAGCTGGAGTGTGGAGTGGGGGCCTCAAAGAGAGCATCGGAATCAGCTCAGGGTCTTGGCAAGTGCAGAGAAGCTTTCTTGGTGCCTTTTCTTTGTGGGCAAGCACAGTCAGATAAGGAAGAGGAACAAGTGTGCTCTGAAGTTGTGTGGGATACTGAAGAGATTAGAAAAGGCCAAGATGCCAGAAATGCCAGACGTGAACAATACAGGATAATCATAAGAAAGGAGGATTCACCTACAGCACCTTAATGATTCACTGGTCCTTCCCCACCTCTCCTGCACCTCCACACGTGAGCATGCACGCACACAGAGGCTGTGATACGAGTAGCACTAAGACCAGCAATGCAGTTCTTGAGTCCTAGGTGGTGTTCAGGCAACCCTGAAATCTCCGTGCAGGAAAGAGTGTGAAATTAAACAGAGAGAAGGGGTGGAGAGAAGAGAGAGGGACGAGAGCCAGGATGCAGCATTTGAAAGCAGCAGGAAAGCAGGCATAGGCTGGTCTTCCAACGGGGTTCAAGATTCACGCACGTGTGACTCTCAGGCAGGACTGCAGCAAGACGCCGATGGCAAGGAAGCCAGCAGGGCTGTCCCCACTGTTGCTACTCCCGTGACATATTCACCAAGGCACCTGCAGCAGGTGACAAAGTGTTGGCCAGTGTGGCCCATTGGGAACACTTGCTAACGCCCTGAAGCAGTCTGGAGAGGCGGGGGGAAGGAAAGGACAGTCTCTGTCATTGGACAGTCCAGGGTTTGCACAGCGAAACCCACCACAAACCAGTCACTCCATTTCTAGAATCCTCCTCATCTAGAAGGCCAATAAAGTGTCACAAGCCACTGGCGTGGCCTGCGTGAAGTCAGTAAGGGACAAAAGGACAAAAAGCCTTCCTGTAGGTGGGTGAGCCAGCGATAGCTGGGGACAAGAAAGGCACCTCTGTATGCTCAGTGGGTTTTGGTGGCTCTATGGCACTGAGTGACCTCGGAGTTCAGAGGCTCTTCTGCCTGTGCTGATTCTTCGGAGCCTTTCCATTGCTGCTTCGGTCACCGTTCCTCGTTCTCTATGGTCTGGAGAGAGTTGTGTACACAGGCTGTTCCCAATGTGTAGGGCTATGAGACTGTGGCACGGAGGGCGCAGGGTCAGAGATGGCAGTGTAAAGGGGACGTTGGGAAGGTCCCATATAAGAGAAGGCAGAGTAGAGGCCGGAGGCTTGGGTAGAATGGCTGTAGTAGGGTCCCGAAGGCTGATGGTCAGGGTAGTCAAACTGTGGCCTGGAGATGGAAGGGAAGGCTGAACCGTAGTGGGGAAGACTCAGGGACGTGTAAGCTATCTGGGAGGTGGAGGGCTGGTCGGTGTAATGACCTCCAGGAGCAGACCCCTCTGTTTTCACCTGGGCCTTGGAGTCCACCACTGACGAGGTGGCAGTGGACAAGGAGACTCCATGCTGCTTGGAGATCCAGGCAGAGTGTCCACTGGCTGCAGCCAGGGCGCTCCCGAGGCCATAGCCAGCAGCTGCCGCCGCTGCGTAGCCCCCAACATGGCCCGGGTGGCCGGCATGTCCGTTGGGAGGCAGGTACTGGTCGAACTCATTGACGTCAAAGGTCTCCATGTTGGACATCACTTCATGGCTGATCTCCCCAATGTCCACATTGCCGAAGTCAATGTGTGGCTTTCCCCCTTCCCCCAGGGAGCGTCCTTCTCGTTTGGAGTCAGCTTTGGCTGCCTGCAGCTCGGTCTTAGGAGTGGTAGGAGGTGTAGGGGGCCCGTGGCTCTGACCTGCGATGTGAAAAACATTTTGAGGAGGGAAGAGAGAGAAGAAGTGAGTCACTGCTTTATGCCTGGCTTTGTACATAGCCCAGCTCTGTTCCTCCCAGTGTGCCAGCAACTGTCCAGCTGGAGGCTTCATTGGAGGGAGAGAGAAACAGCCAGGAAAGCCCAAACCTTTCTATATCACGTGTGGAAAAAGAGAGAGGGTGTATTGAAACCTTGCCTCAGCACAGGAGTGCAGCTGCCCTTGAAATCTAGGCATGTTCTTATACTGCTGATCCCAGCAGAATTTGCTGGCTCACAAGCAAGGTATGAGCCACATCACTAAGGCTCTCACTATGATGACTCTGAGTTGTCTGTAACCTGACAGGAAGTTTCTAGAGACCTGGGACTCACCTGAGGAGTGTTCTGGATGACCGTCAGACATGGGCGACCCTTCGCTGGGATGCCTGTGATCCAGGTGGGCGTTCTTGTAGTGAGCCTGGATGGCAGCAGCCCCTCCAGCCTCCCCCTCCACCTGACCTTCTCCCTCGCCCTGTGTGGCCTTGCCGTTTTTCCGCCGCCGGGGCTGGTACTTGTAATCAGGGTGGTCCTTCTTGTGCTGCATCCTCAGCCGCTCTGCCTCTTCGATAAAGGGCCGCTTGTCGCTTTCGTTTAACAGCCTGCAGAGGCCAAGGTGGTAAAGAAGAGAAGAGGAGAACGGATGGGGTAGGTATGTCACAAAAACCCCACATATATTCACATCATCAGGGGACACAGCATGTAAATCCAGGCATTGGGGTGTTGCCCCACTGAAGGTATTTCCCAGAAGGATAGGAAGAGCTTGGAAGTGTTTCAGAGCAATGTTTACCTTCTCCTCATTAATTCTGAAGCCCTGACGCTGGTTGGTGCCAGTGCTGGGTTCCCCTTTCCCAGAAGCATGATGCTTCTCAGCTCAGTAAATTCAGCAGCCTCTCTTAACATTGCCCAAAGGCCAAGCACAGCTCTTCACAGCCATGTGAAATAAAGCTGGACAAGCTGCTTTCAAAGGCTGGGAAAATTAAGGACAGTTGGGATCGTCCTTCAGGCTAAGGCAGTGTTGCACACCTGTGGTGCTGCCTCACGTGTCTCTTATTCTTCCCCAGACTATATTTAATCCAGTTGAACCTCCCCCCTCTCCATAGGCTCTGCTCTAAGTTTGAGGATCTCTAGAGCACCAATAGCAACGATTAGTCTTGGCTCCACACTACCCATGTTGCTGGGACTTTAAGCATCTTGCAATACCCTAGAAGGAAACTGAAGAAAATGTAAAGGCAGGGAAACAAGGGTATTCTGCTGTTCCTGGAGCTACTGCTCACCTTAGACATGCAAAAATGCAAAAGGCTGAAGCACAAAGGAGCAGCCCTTCTTGAACTTGGGTGAGCAGTTGTAAAAAATCTAGCGGCCACATTGTAGGAATAGAGAAGTTTTGGTCTCTGGATGAAAGGCACTGCAGAAATGTCAGGTTCTTTTCCATGTTCCTGCCAGGTCACCTGCTGCTCTAGTAAGGATTGGCCCTCAGAGGAAATGGTGAAATGTGCAGGTAGGATGGTTCAGAGCACTTGAAGATGAGGTTGACCTCACTGCTCCAGCTGGGAGCACAACAGTTTCGTTCCATGAGTTTTCCCCTCAAATATTCTTGTGACTCGAGGTCATCTTGCTTCCAACCAGGAAACAGTGCCCCCAGAAGGGACCAGTCTTTGCGTGCCTTGCAGCAATAACAGCCAATAGAAGTTGCAGGGCTCCCAAAGGGCAAAAAATACTCAGACGTCGACACTTCTTTCTCCCCAGCAAAAGAACTACCTGGGGATGGGGCTGTGCACCCCTGAAGCCCTTGGCACTAAAATCTAACTGTTTCTTTTAAGACGTAGGCACTGAGGATGATACAAAGGCCTGAGCTGGCCTGAAAAACTGAAGACAGAGGAGGTTTTGGATGAAGCACACAGATAAATCTAGCAGGGGACCATAGGGGTCACCGGCAAGTGACGGGTTGGTTCCTAAGCGTGTCTTTTTCCCCTGATCCTCGTGCATCCCCTCGGCTGACAGCCAGAAGGTGTGTGGCACGGGCTGGAACCCGTTACGGTGTTGACCTGGGTTCACTCCAGGCAGCCTGAGCAGGTCGCGGCCGCGCACCGCATTCCTCCACTGCCTTAATCTCGGAGATTAAAGCAACTGAGCAACCGTGAATCCAACGCCAGCTTTCCTGTCTCCCTCCCGCCACCACACACCGTGCTTACACGTCCCAGAGGACACTAATCCTTCAGCCTGCGCTGCTCCAGACAGCCCTCCAAGGGCATATCATGGCCAGTCCTCATCGGCATCATGGCCTGGGAGGTGATCTTGCCTTGGCAAAAACTTCATTCTTGAGGAATGTTTCATGTCCTTGGGAGATGGAGAATAGAGGCTAAACCTGCAAGCCTTGCAACCTGGGACACTTCACCACAGCACAGCCAGGATGCAGCTCCCGGTCTGCACTCACAGCCCAAGTAGTGCTAAAGCTTATTAGGTGCTGTGGTTAGGAATGGAAAGTCTCCTATGTGGGCACCTCTTGGAGTGAGAGGGCTGTAGGCTGCACAGCCAGCTTTGACCTGCAGGGCAAATTCAGAGCAAAGGCTCCTGCAGAGACCCAAGCTCAGCCTCCTAGATCCATTTCATGGATAGCATGAACCAGAGCTGCTCAAGGCTATGCAGGAGACAGATCCCTGCCCTCCGAGCTATGCCTGAGTACTTCACTTCTCCCCTTGACAGTAGACCATGGGCACCGCCACTAGCAGGACAATGCCAAGTCCACTCCCCATGTCTTTGCCTTCTCCTTTCCAAGGCTGCCTGCTCGCTCCTCCCTCCCACCGGGATCAGAGCTCAAATCGGCTTTAGCAAAGTGAAACTGGTGCGAGCAGGCAAAGGCCAGGAGATTTGGGGGGATTTGGATTTCGCTTGCTTCCTGCCCTCCCCCTCGTGCCCCCCTGCTCTCCCTGGGCCACAATGCAAAGGAATCTTGCACGAGCAGAGAAGCTATGGATCATAGAGCAAAGCCCTTCATGGGGCTTATCTAAGCCCTCGCTACCCTCCTTGACACCAAATGTTCACCCCCCAGCTGAGGGGAGAGGGGCAAGCTGCCGGTGCCCCACTCTGGGAGGAGAAAGAAAGGCCAAAATCTTTCTGCCTGCCTCTTGCAGCCTTTCCTTCTGCCATCTGGCATTGCACCATGCTGCGTGCCAGGCAACTGGCTTGGTGGTCAGAGGCCTGACCCTGTGCTAGAACTCAGCTGCTGATGAGTCATTGTGGTGATGGAGTTGGCCACCAGGGCTGATGTAAGGCAGGGGCTGGCTAGGAGCAGAAAGCAGCTCAGGGGGCTCTCCTATGCATCCACATCTCCAGATTTTGTGGGCATGAGCCTATTCCCTGGGTACTGCCACCCGCTTGTGAAGATCACTCCATCAGATCCCTTCGCTCTTCTTTACCAAGCCTTCCTCCCAAGCTTCGCTGGTGTCCAGCCCCGGAGGTGGTGCTGGCCAAGAGTCATGCCGACATTTTCAGCAGCCAGCCTCCATTTGAGAGCAGCTCCCTGCCCCACCCCAGGGAATGAAAGCAGCCAAGGCAAGATTTCATGGCTGCCAAGCACAGAAACCCTAATTTCCTCTTTTTTGGTACTTCGGATTCATTGAATGCACAGCTCACGCGCCCTAAGGGCTACAGACTGGGGAGGCAGTGGGGCCATAAGCCTCTCAGCACCACATTTGGAGCCAGGTAGTGAGGCCACTGGAGCATGTCCTGCAGCACTTCCCAATGAGGGCTGGGATCCATGGAGGACATGGTGATGGCACAGAGCTGGAGCAAACGCTGGGCCATTGCAGCCCAGCACTGCACTGGGCTTGTTGCTCCATCTGCTAGCTGCCTTTCAAGAATATTTCCCAGCCTCTGCCATACTCATTCAGCACCAATCACAGAATCACAGAATGGCAGGGTCTGGAAAGGACCTCTAATCATCACATCCAACTCTCCTGCCAGAACAGGATCACCTATACAAGAATGCATCCAGACAGGTCTTCAGTGTCTCCAGAGAGGGAGACAACACAACTCCCCTGGGCAGCCTGTTCCATCTCTGAGTAAGTGGTTGATTTAATGGTTGTCTGCAAGAAGCCTCTTTGCTCAGCAGTGCTTGCCTTTCTGCCTACTGTGCCCTTTACCTGTATTTACCAGAGCAGTCCAGGTGGAAATGTCACCCACATTTTCCAGAGGGACCAGTAATGGAGGCTGTTGGAGTCTGGGTGGCTGCCTTGTAAAGGCAGGGATAGCCTTTGCAGGGCTCCTTCTCAGATGTTTGAGACAAAACCATATAGAGTAGAAGCTGGCTGCTCACAGTTATACCAACATATAGGATATATATCTTGAGGACAGAACAGATGAGGGCAGTGGGAACCTCAGTAGAGGAAGGTCCAACTATACCACATCTGGAAAGCAAGGCTCAGGGCTACTATCCTGGTAACCTTTGGACCACCTCTTCTCAAGTTTTGTGGCCTGATACTCACAGAAAGACACACACATATGGTCCTACCCAGGCCAGACACCAGGCTCACCCATACCCCAGCTTACTCTGCTGTATGGTCCCCATAGGGGCTGACAAACCTTGGAGAGCCACAGCCTGTGCACGGCACACGTGGAAGAAGAGACACATTCAAGCAAAGCAGACAGATGGCAAAGCCAGCAGCACTCAACAACTCCAGACCTGATCCCACAAGTTTCTCTGCCTGACCATCCTAAGAATCACCCAGGGACCTTGGCCATTGTCCTGTGGCAGTGTCTCCTGCGGCCAGTGGTGGGAGCCATGCCCTGGGAGCAGGGAAGCAGTCGGCTGCACAGATGAGGCCAAGGGGCTGTGTCTCCCTGTGCTCTGAATGCAATATCTATGAAGGGTCCCACTGCTCTGCTGGATTTTCAAGGGAAAGGCAGTGTCTGGAAGGAGGCCGTTGCTCTAAAACCTGCCACTGTTTTGCAGTAAAGGAATGGTGGTTTGAAGTATGAAGAATGATGGTTTGTGGGAAGAAAAAAGGTGGATTATGTCCTCATACACACCCCTTCCAGCATAGCTTCACAGTCCAGAGGCTGGCAGCAGAGCTCCAGGCAGGAGCAAGTGCCATGGTAAGAAGGGGGGAAGGCAGCAGGGAACAAAGTGGGAAAGAGCAACAGATGAGACACCTTCAATGATGCTCTGCCTTTGCCTTCCCAAAGAAACACCCTTGCTGGGGTTACACTGTACAGTGATGGGTCAGGGCAAACAGGCTGACATAGGGGAAGAGCCTAATGCCCAAGGGCTCCTTGCAAGAAAGGAAGTTTGAAGCCAGGAGGAGACCTCAGCATCAGCTGCTGGATGAGGTGTGTCTTTCTTCTGCTTGGAAAAATGTCTCTGTGAAATGTCATCAGGGCAGTAGAGAGAATGAGATGGGTTATTTGTACGAGCCTTGCTTTGCACTGGTTAGTGCAAGGCGAGGAGCAGGGACAGTCCTGGGGACTTGTGGCAGAAAGTGTTTGCAAAGTGTTGATTTGGTTATGGGCAGAGAGCATCAGGTGGGAAAGAAGTGCCAGAGGCAGCCTGACATGCTTGGCTTGGGCACAAGGGCTCTCTGCGCACCCATGGACCTGCTGCAGTCCATCAGTGAAGCCTGTTGGTCTGCTGGACAAAGGACATGTGTGTGAGTGTGTGTGTGTGAGTGTGGAGTGTGTGTGTGCGTGTGGGTGAGAAAGGAGGGCATCTCTCTGGGTGCAAAGGGAGGTGAGGACTGGTTTAAACTAGTATGTTGCAAAAGAGCCTGCTAAGGCTGAGACTGTTGCAGGTCTGCTTTCTGCTAAGCTGGAACCCCTCTTTCTAGCAGGTTCTCTTGCTGTACCTGCATGTCCTGCCACAACCGAGACCGTCTTGGGAAGGGCACATGTGAGGCTCCCACTGCCTGGCTTCCCTCCCTTGATTTTCCTCCTCATCTGTAACTTGGCTTCTCTTTTGCTCTGTGGCACTGTGCAGAAGACAGCTCCTGTTGGTATTGGTGCCTGAGTTCAAACAGGCAGGAACCAGCGAGTTAAGTTGGATGTGGCTCAGCCCAGTTCCTGCTAGTGCACAGAGGGGTGAGCCAAGAAGACAAGCTTTCCCCTGGGAGTTAGGCAGGTGAGGACCAGGACAAGAGTGTCCTGGTTCAGAACAGCAGGGGAAGTTGTGGGAAACATGTGGCAAGGGCTGCTGTCCAGGATGGAGGTGAGCTCTGCTGAGGAATTCTTCACTACATCCAACCACCATTCTTGCCCCCGTCACTGACCACGTCTCATGCCAGAGGACTCCCCTCAAGGAAGGAAGTCCCCTCGATAGACACCCCCCTTCCACCCTACTAAGTCTCCCTCTTTCCACATGACTGCATAGTCCTCTCCAGGACATGTCTGGACCACAGCCCTCACTGTCCCCCTCTACCCTCATGCTCTTACCTCCAGAGCTTCCCCAGGGTCTTACTGAGCTCAGCGTTGTGGAGGTGTGGGTACTGGTCAGCCAGTTTCCTCCGGGCAGCCTGTGCCCAGACCATGAAGGCGTTCATGGGCCGTTTGACGTGGGGCTTGCTCTTGTTACTTCCATTGACCCGGACAGGCATGGGTACGAGGGTCCAGTCGTAGCCGCTCAGCACCTGGCTGACTGCCTCGCGAATGCACACCGGGAACTTGTCGTCGTCCGCCTCCGAGTCTTGTTGTTCTTTCTTCACCTTCCCCATCTCCCCGTTCCCAGAGCCGGCGAGGTGTGGAGAGTTGTCTGACGCCATAGAGGGTCCTGGTGAGAGGCAGTGGTGGTCTTCGGAGCCCACTGGGCTCATCTCCACCTCTGAAAGGTCTTGGTCATCAGCCATTGCTGCTCTCAAGCCCTTTCTCTCTTCCTTCTTGGCGTCTTTCTTCTCACTGGGGAGGGAAAGGGAGGAAGACAAAAACAAAGGAAAGAAAGGAGAGGAAAGAGAAGGGGGAAAGAAAGAATTGGAGAAGTAACCACCAAATCTGAAGGGACTCCAAGGTCTCTGAGGAGCTGACCACGAGACAGGGGCTGCTCAATAAAAGCGCAAGCAAAGCAATTGCTGTGCACACCACAAAACCCGTGATCGATGGGGGTGGGGATGGGTCGGGGCCCCTGATTAATTGGGATATCATTCCCTATCTCCGCAATCGTCTGGAGCTGGCATGTGCCAGGGAGCCTGCAACAAGAGGGATAAGGGAGGTCAGGGACCTGAAAAGAGAGAGACATGGATCAGCCTGCCTGGGCGCAGCTCCCTACAGGGAGTGGGATGGGGAGAACAGCCACAAAACTTTTGTAGGAAAGTGCCCATCTCTCTTGAAGCCTTGCAGGGAAATGCCAGCACAGTGCCCAGGAGGAGGTGTGCAAGTGGGATCACCAATATCTTATCAATTAACCAGAAAGAACCTCTACCCCAACTCCCAGGAACACTGAGCCGGTGGTACCACTGGGCAAGGAACCAGCCTGGGCCCTGGAACCACATCCGAAGACCCTGATGCCAGCTGCGGGAAAGTGCCTTTGCAGGAACACAGCCCCCACTCCACTCCTCACTCTCCTCTTGCAAGCTCACAAACCAAACCATCTTCCCCACACACATGCCCGTCTACGTGTAGTGTGAATATACATATTCATATCCACACACAAACACAGACACAGATACAAACACAAACCAAGTTTAAGACAAGCTGAGTTCTTCGGGTGTCCTGCCCGACACACTCCTCTCCTTCTGCCTGCGGTCCCCTCTAAAATTCCCTGCCACCGTGCGGCAGTTCCCCTCTTGGAGAAGAGAAACACTCTAAAAATAAAGGCCTCTCTGTTCCCCCCGTGCAGAAATAAACAAATAAAAAGAAGTATGAAATTAAAAAGAAAAAAAAAAATAGTGGCAGCACAGGGCGCCTCTCGCCTAGCTGAGAAGGAGCCGGCGCAGAGCGAGGGCTGCCACCCCTCCGGCTTCAGAGGGTGACAGGGACCTTAGCTGGGGAAAGCAAAAAAAAATCCTAAGAGAAGGCGGGGGGGAATGTGCGAGAGCAGACGAGCGATGGGCGAGCGCAGGTAGGGACTTACATTGCTGGCCGCTGTGTCCGACAGGTCCTGCGAGCGCTCCGGTTGGTGTCCCAGCGGCTGCCCTGCTCTCCCTCCCGGCCCCGGCGGTGTCGGGGCGCACGGCGCGGACAGGCTCTCAGGCGAGTGCCATTCCTAGAGGGAGGATTGGTTTTTACTAATACCCCGGCTGGATGCCTCTAGCTGCCTTTGCTACTTAGTACCGGGGGAGGGAAGGGTGGAAGGTGGAGCCAAGCACTCCTCAGAGGCAGAGTACGGTCGGTCAGGGACTGCGGGGAGGGGACGCAGGCAGCCCCCCACCTCACCCACTGGCACAGTCCCCACTTCCCCCCGCTGCTGGTTTCTTCAGCAGAACTGCTGGCACTGGGCTGCTTTCAGCAGTGTGGCCACCTCAGAGGTGGTGCTGGAGGATTCAACCCAGTAGGGTTTAGGGTGGCAGGGTGCTGGAGGGGTCTTGGGATGGTTTGGGGACATAAGTGTGCACCCCAGGACTGGGATCCCTCTCCTCCCCACTGCTAGCACAGTTGCTCTTGCAGGCTCTGGTGTCCCCCGTGTGCCAAATGAGTCCCCAGTCCCCGTTACAGAGTCTCATGGGGACCCTGCAGTGCTGCAACAAGTTGGCCCAGAACCCTGGGGTCAGGATGCTGCCAAAAGAGCATCCTCATTCAGACCTGGATCTGCAGAGTGGGGAAGGGAATAGAGTGATGTCAGGGGTGACTTGCAAATGAAGGACATCAGGCCCAGGGAAAATAGCATGCTGTTGGGCAGTGGGGGCCAGTTTCATAGAATCATAGAATGGTTTAAGTTGGAAGAGACCTCAAAGATCATCCAGTTCCAACCCCCCACCATAGGCAGGGACACCTCCCACTAGAACAGGTCACTCAAGGCCTCAGTTTGAACCTTCTCAGGACTTCTGCACCCTAGGGATGTTTTGTCTGTGGAGTATCACCAAGACAAGTAAGCTCTGCTTCCTCCAACATGCTGAGGTTTACTGATGAGAAAGATTCCCTCACAGTCACTGACCCTGATTCTTGCTGCTTGTGCACTGGAACATGCAGAGCTCAACAAAGTAAGGATGCTCTCCATCACACCTTCCATCTTCTAGTTCACTTCCCTTCCCAGATGCCTCTGGTAGCTGGCTTCTTCTGCTTCCCTTGTCACCAGGACTGTGAGAGACCAACACTAACTGTAACCATGAGAAGTCACCCAAGAAAAATCTGGTGATCCACCCAGGTACTCCAGAGTCACCTATGAGATAAACCTAATTTTTGCCCAGGATCTTTGCTGAAAAGCCAGCCTGAAGATGCTTCAGTGCTGTCAGAAAATACAAAAAGATGAGTGGATGTGACCCAGAGAAACAGCTTCAAGGGATTCCAAGAATATTTCTAGACTCCTGTAGGAGATTTTCACTCTCCAGAAACTTTGTGCTGGAAAAGACCCAGCAAAACCACTGGCTGGCACCATGTGGAGGGAACCAGTCCCACTGATAGTGCTGAGCACCTGAGTGAGCTAAAACTCCCACAACAAACCTGGGGGGCTGACAGCTGCCCTTGCAGACCTGGTTGACAGCTGCACTTGCAGATGGAGAGCCATTTCCCTGCATGTCTGCCACTGTATGGAGTAAGTAAAGCTCTGAAACATAGAATGGCTGCAGGGAAAACCTCACCAGAACCCAATGAGAAGTCTTCACTGAGCTGGGAGGAAAATGGTTGCATGCCACTGGCATCCCTCAAAAAGAAACCTCACAAGGGATCATCTCCTATCTGTCTTCTCTTCAGCACTATCTACTCCAGAAGAAAAAAAAAATAAAAAGGAAATATGGGCTCAGACAGTCTTCTTCATATGATTCTTTTCTCTCCTTGGAACAGAAGGATGTGAGCGCCTTTCTCTTGGATGCTAGGAAAATCCAATGGAAACCTAGCAAAATAGCATTAAGGCCCTGCTTCCTCGACTAAAGCAGCAGCTGGTGAACATCAAGTCTTGCAGAATGGGATGAATTCTCTCCCTATGAGACACCTCAGTTGTGGCTGTCACACAAAAGGGGTCTCGCAGCACTGGCAGGAACACTTTGGCAGCTCACCCTCAGTCTGCAGACAACCAGCAATAAAGACTGGGGTTAAGGTCACTTGGTACAAAGTTCTCCATAGCCCAGTGGATGGAGTCTCCTGCAGAGCTCATGGCACCTTCACACAGCCAGCAAGGGTCATCCTCAAGCTGCAGGTGTGGGAAAACTAGAGAGAGCAGAAGGCTGGTCTCCTGTCCCACAGGGAGATAGCCCCTGCTGAAAACTGCCTTACTCGTTCCCCTGGCTGCAGCCAAATTCCAGCCTAGGAACGGGAGGAGGAATGCCACAAAAAATGGCCAGAAAGAGCTGTTTATTTGCTCTCCCTTCACCTGGTTCCTGCAGACCCCATGGGAAAGAGCTGATGGGGTAGGGATTTCTTACTTTCCTCCAGTGTGCAAATACAGAGTGGTAGGGAGGGAGAGGCAAGAGAGCTTCATAGCACTTTGATGGAGAAGATCCCCAATCGAGAGACCAAGGACTCCCATGGGGCACTGAGAGGAACTTCACACCCTGCTCAGCTCTCATCCCAAATGCAGGAGCTTCCTGGCATGCCCTGCAGGGAGAATGACCCCAGTGAGACAGTGAGTGGTGGGGCTCAATCTTCCTGCCTGCTCACAAGGTCTGGATCAGCAGAAGAGTGTCAGACCCACCATTCCCAGCTAGGGAAGGAAAAAGATTTTCCAGTAATCTGCAGGGCTCTGGACCACCATTTGTCCCACTGCTCACCATCCCCATCAGGAGTTGTTGCCACTTTCCCAAGAGAAGGTGTCTCATCCATGCCTTGTTGGAAGAGCTGTGGGTGCTCAGCTGCAGACAGGGACATGTTCCAGACACACAGCCTCTGCAATATGCAGTCTCAGTGTCTCCTCAAATGGCAGGAAAGGTAAGGGTGATGGAGCACTGGAACAGGCTACCCAGTGAGGTTGTGGAGTCTCCTTCTCTGGAGACTTTCAAAATCCACCTGGATGCATTCCTGATCAAACTACCCTGGGTGATCCTGCTTTGGAAGGGGGGGGGTGGACTCGATGATCTCTGGAGGTCCCTTCCAACCTCTAAGGTTCTGTGATTCTGTGATTCTTCCTTCATTCTGCCTTTCTCTTGGTCCTGCTTTTGGTGTCCTTTGGTCCTGCCTCCTCTTTCTGACCTCTCTTTCCCTGTAGCACCTTTTTTCCCTGTTTCCACCCTGCCTCTCACAGCACTGACTGCTCAGACATCCACTTCCAAGTCTCTTCTATCCATGTGTCATCTCTTCTCTTGTGCTACAAAGAGGTAGATGCAGGAGAAGAAGCTGTGGAAAATACTCTATTAGAGTACTCTACTATAGTAGGAAGAGATGTGACACTTCTTCAACTGAGGTGAGAAAACAGGCAGAGGGGAAGGAGAAGAGACCATCCCTGTTTCAGGAACAACTGAGGTCATGTGTGTCTTTCTCCAGTGTCCCCTGGGAGCATTTTTAAATGACAAAGACCATTGGCCACAGCAGCTAACATTGCAGAAGTGGTCTTTCTAAATGCAGCTCTTCCTAATGACTGATACCTGGGGAAACACTCATAGAGCAGGTTTCCACCCCTCCTTTCCAGCATATCTTCTATGAATGAGGTGCCCCACATCCATAAAAAAAGGCCAGCCCTTTGCAGGTGAAGGCTTTACCAACAAAGGTGGTTCATGAGCTGGAGACCTTGCTGGGACAACCCTTTGCAGATGAAGGATCTACCAACAAAGGTGGTTCATGAGCTGGAGACCTTGCTGAGACAGCCCTTTACAGATGGAGGATCTACCAACAAAGAGCTGGAGACCTTGCTGGGACAGCCCTTTGCAGACAGAGGATCTACCAACAAAGAGCTGGAGACCTTGCTAAGTCTTTCTCTGACACATCAGTGAAATGTGTTGTTTGGGCCTCAGTCCCCAGCATGGAAAGGTGGAATGAGGCCACTGCTCCACCATAAAGTGATGCCAGGGAGGCAATGGGTAAAAGCAAGTGGAAAGTGGAGATGTCCCACCATGATAGTACCCCTAGCACCATGACAGGGCCCTACTCCAGGCTGGGTGTTTGGTGAGCAGAGTGCATCATTGCAGGGACAGGCAAAGGCACCTAGTCTGTAGGGCTTCAGCAAGGGGACCATGCTGGTGGGACACTCTCCACCACCAAGGTCGTACCACTGAGGTTGCTTGGCGAGGAATTTTGCTAGATGACATCCACCCCCTGCCCCTGTGCCAAGGGGGGGCTGAGAGGGGAAAGCCTGTCCACTGCAGAGGAGCAGCAGGATCCCTAGCACCAGAGCCAGGGCCAGCTTTTGTCCCCTGCCCAGCTAAGGGGCACAGCACTGGTATTGTCCCAGGACTGCCTGGGAAAATGGGAGGGGTTCCCTGTGAAATCTTTCCATACAGTAAAGCAGCGTCAGAGCTGAGGAGCAAGGGGTGGACGACACAGACATTCAAAAAAATACACACACACACCCCCCCCAGGCAAACAATACCCACAGTGTGCTGAGGGAAAGGGAGACCCATGAATTGGGAGGCTGATAAGGATTTGCTCCTGCTCTCTCAACGGCCCCTTCAGCTTCCCCAGCACCCCCCTCCTTCCCTTGCCGACTTTCTTGTTTGGGCCCTGAACAGTGCTGGGTCTTTGTTCGGGGTACAGGTGAACGACAATCATGTGATTGAGACACACTCACACACACGCACGCCAGCACTGAAAAAGCTTTTTAAGAGCCTCCAGTTTGCTCCAGACCCGAAGACAGGAGAGCAGACCCGGGCTAGGAGGAGCTGAGGCGGCCACTGGGATGGATGAGCANCTTGCCCACACTGGGCAGGCTGGTGTGGGTTTGTGCTGGCCATGTCCACCTGGGACACTGTGGGAAGGACAGGGGGAGACCATCTCAACATTGTGCTGGTGAGAGGGATGCAGCACTCCCTTCTCTCCCTGCCAAGGAGGGAACCTGAGTTTCCTACAGCTAAGCCAGGCCCTCCACCTTCGTGGCTGTCATGTGGGATTTGTGTCTTCAGCAGTGTGAGGCTTGCTGGTCCTGCTGTGGCTCGAGTGGAGGGGAGGCAGTCATCCTCCTGGAAAGAGGGGGTGTCTCCCCACCCGGGCTATGGTGCAAGGAGATGTGAGTTGATTTCCTCAGTCCCACGGTGACCTAGGAGCAAGAAGGAGGAAGGGAGAGGACCAGACAGCCCAGGCGGTCACCAGAAAGCTGTGGATGGCAGGGAGAGCTGAGCCATGCTGAAAGTCCCAGTGCCTGTGGCCAGGAATAGTACATCCTACACCCTCATGTGTCCTTTGGTGCAAAGATGCCATAGGGCCCTGCTGTATCTCCTCTCCAGGACCATAAAATACCTGTGAAGCTGGTTACTTGGTCCTGGGAGGGGGGGGGAGTGGAGGCTAGTGAAGGGATGGCCAGGAGGTTATCTGAACCACTCACAGAAGAAGTCCTGAAAGAATTGGGGAAAATAGCAAGGCTTCAAATGGTTACTGCATTTATTTGCTACTTCAGGGAAAAGTGGGGAGGAGCAAAGGGAGAGGCCACCATAATGCTTGAAAAATCTATGGGTCTGCAGCTGAGCTGACTCGTGAGATGTCATGGGACTTGACTGATGGCAGCCTGGGAGGAGATCAGGACCAGGCCATACCCTTTGCTGGAGCACCCAAGCCCGACCCTGTCTCCACCACTTCCTCATGTCCTTCTCTCCAAATTCCTCCCTGCCGATGTCATGACTGCCTCCCAGGTTCCCACTGTGTTGGTTATTTTCAAGGCCTTTCTATGAAAGAGGAGAAGCAGAGAGCCACCAGAGACTGCATTTGTATCACCTTCCACAACTCTGTGGCAGCTGTGATCTCCAAAGAGCCCTTTGAGTTGCTTTGTGCTGTAGGTGTCCTCCCAACAGGGAGCTAGGCACAGGCACTGCTGCCAGCCTCTGGTCTTCATTCATCACTCCTCACCTTTTTTGGCTGAAGCTCCCAGAACTTCTGGGATGTCTCCTTGGGCATCGGTAAACTGTCTGCCTGGAGGGCAGCCTGAGGAGAACAAAAGCAGAGTGAGTCTCTCAGGAAAAGCACAGAGCTGCCTGCGCCCCACCTGGGTTCTGACAGCACCACTGAGCCCATGTGGTTGCAGGACCACCAGCTACAGGGGCTGTGCAGTATTTTTTTGTCACGGGGCATCAGGAGGAATGAAAGGCAGAGAGCTGCCTGACCGGGTCGTTTGCCAAGCCGGTGCCCTGCATGGGGCAGGGAAAAGACCACCACGGTTGCTGCCCTACTCCAGAGTTATCATTCCTCATGGGTGGCGCAGGCTGGGTGGTGTCAATCGGTACATGGTCCCACATTCCCACCACTCCAGGATGGGATCCCTTGGGAATCAATTTGGGGACTGAGTTTGTGACGTAGCTGCGGAGTCTCACCCGGCTCTGGAGCTGCAGAAACCTCAATCCCTCTCCAAGGCATGATGAGGACTGCATCAGGTGCAGGAAACCATGCAGCTGCTGCTGGTGTGCATGCTTTGATGTGGCCAAGCAGAAGATCTTTGCTCAGAAGCATTTTTTGACCTAAAGTGGTGGATTATGATGCCAGCTGCTTTGGAGAGGAGGTGCAGGGAAAACTTAGTGGAAAGGAAAGAGAAAAATCCCCTGGGGGCAGTGCGAAGACCCCAGGCACATCCCAACCCATTGTCTTGGCCAGTCCAGTGTTTGTGGGCACGCTGAGGACTTGTGATGGCTAAATGGGACAATTTTCCTGCATTACTCAGGTCTGAGAAGATCAAAGAGGAAAGGGGCAAGTATGTCTGTCTGCCACCTGTATGGCAGGGAGCCTCCCTGGCTGTTAACCCTTTCGTCTCCTGCCACAGAAGCCAGGTGTACTTCCAGAAAGTGAACCCCCAAAAGCAACTGGGGTGGAGAGCTGGGGGAGAAAGGGAACCAATTTTGCCTTTTCTTGTGTAGTGTTGGGCATATCCAGTGTGATGTAACAGAGGCACCTGGGTGCTCTCAGTCAGTGTGACAGAGGAGTCATGATCAGAGTGGGGAAAAAGAGAATTTTATGAGATAGGGCAGAACTTGCAGAAAAGGAGACCCTCTCGTGGGATCCGTGGTTGTAGCAGTGCTGGGTGGCCCTGCTGGGGCTTGTTTAGCAGTGGCTGGGATGACTCCGTGGTGATCTTCACCTCTTCTGGTCCTCTGGCTGCAGAGAGACTCCTGGGGAGCCAGGGGAAGGGTTAAGTTGGGAAGGCTTCAGCCTGCTGCCTTGGCCCCTGTAATTCCTCCAGAGAGTAGGACTGGGAGAACAAGGAGCCCTTTCTGTTCACAGGAATTAATAGCAAAGAGTCATCTGGGGTGTCATTCAAGCCCTGATCAGCTCCCGGAGGAATGTGAGGGAGAGCAAGCGAGGGAGCACAGCCTGAGGCCGAGGCACCAAAGCCAGGGCAGGAGCAGTTTGGCTGGTAACCAGAGTTACCAGCCGGCATTTGGGCAAGGGGACTGTCTGCCCCTTCACCCCAGCCTCCACGTCCCCTCTGCCCTCTGCAGGGGCTCACCCTGATACCCATACCCCAAGGCTCCCCACCACCTCCTAAGCTTGCCCCTCGTTGCCCACTGCTTCATCCTGGAGGGCAAGATGTCCCAACCTGTCAACACCAGAGCCTCCTCTGCTGAGCCAGGAGGGATGGGGCCAGGCAACCAGGCGCCAGTACAACCCTGCTGCCCTAGCAGTGGATGTCAGCTCCAGCAGCTAGCTCCTCTCCAGGGCTCACCCAACACCCCCAGCCCACGATGTCTGTGAGTTTCGCCATTCCAAGTAAGTTTGTCCATGGAGAGTCTCCAGGAAGCCCTCAAGCACTGCCTGGGACATGGAGCGAAAGCGCAAGGGACGGGAAAAATCCAGTGCTGACTTCTTTGCTGCCGCATCACCTTGTCCCAGATTATTTGGTCACTACAGTTTAAGGAGAAAAAGATCAGACCACTGAATTGTCATGGAAGTGTCACAAAGCACTGCTTCACAGATGGACAGGAGGGCTTGAAAGTGCTGCATGGTGACACAGCAACATTGCCTTTAAGAGCAATCAGCTCCAGCGAGATAAGGAGAGATTTTGGGCACATTTCTACTAGCTTGAGGAGATGACCATGGAGTGTGTTCCATGGTCCCCTGCCTCCTCTCTGCTCAGCTGCATCATGGGCAGCCCATGTCACCATGCTGGGTAGAATAGGGTGAGACCCAAGGCTCTGCTAATTCAAAATAAAAGCATGGAATTGTTTGGTTGGAAAAGATCTCTAAGGCCATTGAATCCAGCCACCAACCTAACACCACCATGACCACTGAACCATGTCCCAAAGTGCCATGTCCACACGTTTCTTGACCACGTGGCAAACCCTACCACAAGGACTATAAGGGTCTCCAGTGCAACTCTTCAGGTCAGCCCCAGGTGTGCACACAGCTGCAGCAGGGACCATGATCTGAGCTCAGCAGCTCGGCAGAGAGCACAGGCTGGGCAGGCAGTGACCTGTGTGAAACATGAATGGAGCTGTGCCAGAGCGCATGAGTTGCTTTTGCAGGCCAAAACGCACCTCAGTAAAGCTGCCTCTGCCCACGCACACCAGGTCGGTGGAGAACCAGGCTTGAGAGCTAGCTCTGCATCTCAGCATCCTCTGGGTGAGACGTGCAGTGGTGCAGCGATGGACTCCTCCACTCTCTCCCTGCTCCGTGTACCACCACCACCGCCATCACCGCCGCCACAATGAGCGCGCCTTGTTGTAGAGGGGGTTAATAAATGATGCAAGAAAGGAGCCCTCTAATGCACGGTGACCTTTGGCCTTTCATAAATCACAGTGCTGGGCTGCAAGTGC
>VWZI01015940.1:1050-17735 GCA_013396835.1 Psilopogon haemacephalus | reverse complement strand
GGAGAGGAGAGGACTGCAATCAGCAGAAGTGCATTTAAAGGAACATATAACTCAGGAAAAGGTGAAGGTCTTAAGGACTGAAGACCAAACTCCTGAGTGTCTAAGCTAGGAAAGGCCAACTTAAAATAAATTATAGCAGGAGGAATGTGGAATAGAAGAAAATGTAATCAGCAACACCAGCCAAGTGGTGACAGGAGGACAGATTGAGCCTCACCTGACACAGCTCACTACATACCTCACTTTATTCCTCACTTCAAACTCTTTGCAGTCATCAGGGTTGGTAGGGATATGCACATAAGAACTTAGATAAAATAGAGTCTATTAGTGGAGGCAAAGCTGAGACACATACATTTATTTAGTCTGGTGGCACTTGCTCTACACAGAACACCATCTGGTCTTAGCTTGGCTGAGGTCTTAATGCTCTGAGACTCCTGACTTCTTGTGCTGCTGTGAATGAGTTGTCTGAGGAAGCAGTGGAGAACTTCGAGTTTCTTAGTTTCCAAACTTAATTCAAACTCCAGAACTTACTCCTCTGACCCTATGAGTGACTCCAGTATCTGCCAGTCAGGTATTAAGAGGTATTATGAGGAGAGACTGAGGCTGTTCAGTCTGGAGGAGACTCCCAAGTGACCTTATTTTGGCCTTCCAGTATCTGAAGGGGGCCTACAGAAAAGCTGGGGAGGGATGTTTTAGGCTCTCAGGTAGTGACAGGACTAGGGGGAATGGAGCAAAGCTGCAGGTGGGGAGATTCAGACTGGATGTAAGGAGGAAGTTCTTTAGCATGAGAGTGGTGAGAGCCTGGAATGGGTTGCCCAGGGAGGTGGTTGGGGCCACATCCCTGGAGGTGTTTCAGGTCAGGTTGGATGAGGCTGTGGACAGCCTGATCTAGGGTAGGGTGTCCCTGAGCATGGCAGGGGGGTTGGAACAAGATGATCCTTGTGGTTCTTTCCAACCCTGACTGATTGATTCTATGACTAAAACCCTAGTGCCAAGAAAAAGTCCATTTCTGCTGGATGGGGAGCTGTGAGAGTGAAAAGCCCATTGAGCAACAGCTTTAATCATATTTCGCATCCCCTCTGGGTAAGTGTCCTCCAATCCTCTTAGAAGACTGAACTTGAAAATTTCCCTGGCAGGGCTGCAGGTGACATCACCCAGCACAGGTGGTCCGAGTGGCACAGGTAGGTTGGAGGCCAGAACCGGGTGCCAACACAAACACCCCAAAGCCCAGGATGAGGTCAGCAGGAGCAAAACTCAGCCCCAGTCTTTGTGGTTGCCATCTCGGTAAGACAGAAAGGAGAGCGAAGGGAGGAAGGAGGTCGGGGAGCGGGGGGAGGGCTGGGAGCCTGCGGACTCCAGCTGCCACATGACTTTGCTGGCTGCTTGCGGAGCGCTGCCCCGACACACGCGCGGCAGTCCATGTGACAGCTGACTGACGACAGCTGATTGATTGACGACAGCTGACTGACGACAGCTGATTGATTGACGACAGCTGACTGACGACAGCTGATTGATTGACGACAGCGCAGCCCTGCCTGCCGCATCCGCTCGGCTGCACACCTGACCGCAGCCTCCCCGGCCGTGGGTGACCCACGGAGGTTGGGCGCTGCTGCTGTCCTGACGAGGCAGGGAAGCAGAGACGGGGGACAGCTTGCCGTTTCCAGGCTTCTCTCTGCTTGGCGCTACGTGAAGAGGCTCCAGAGGCAAGGTGCTGCCCCTTCGGCACGGTCAGGTCTGGCTGCTTCATCTCTTTTAATTTGCAGAGCACCCAGAAGCAATCTCAGCCACAAACCGGCCTGGTGTATGCTGATATGCATTCAAATAGGCATAGATTCTCTTTCCTTGCGTAGCACTTCTTTTCATAACGTCATCGCAGGAGTCCCCTTTCCATCAAAGATCCACTTAACAAAAGAGGAAGCCTCCTTGAAAGGGCAGGAAAGAGACTAAGGCAGATAGAAATAAAGATTGTTGTTTCTCTGAGGATGGAGGACTTAGCCTGTCTTCAACTCATTGGTAGACAGAACTCATTGCTATAGAGAACCTCGCTGATAGAGAGAACTGCAGTAAAATTATTATTCTCAGCCAAAGGAAGACCTAAGACATTAAGCAGGAGAGATGCAGTGTGTGAGAAGAGAGTTTTCAAAGACCAGCAGTAGGAGCTGGATTCACAGAGGCTGTGATGGGACAAGATTATGCTGTGGGAAATCGTATACTTTAGGCATGGTGTTTTTCCTCCCTTTCTCTCTCCACAGTGCTAGGTGCTAGTGTGCCTAGAAAAAAAATGTCAATGGAAAAGAGTCATCGCCTCAGAGGCTGTAAAAAAATCCTCCTGTGACCTTTGCCAAAACCAAAGCTCCTATGAAGAAAGGACATCTGACATTTAAAACCTTTGGTATGGTCAAACCACCCAACGTCATCCCTACCTCCTCTTCCCAGACAACCAATCCTTGGCTTATATTGCCCCGAGAGTCGGCGCCGCTACCTCGGATTACGCCTCCCATGGCCATGCCTCTTTCCTGCCTGCTCAGCGATTGCCTCCATCAAGGGTTAATTCAACCAGGGCCTTTTACTCCAAGTTGTTTTCCAAGTAGCTGAGAGAATAGGGCTCTTGTTACAAACATGGCTTCTGGGCATTTGGTGATGCTTTCCCTTTTCTCTCTTTCTGTGCCACAAAAGAATCTTTTGTTCTTGTCCCTCTGTCTCATTTACTCTCCCCCACCCTGCTCTCGCCTCTTCCCTCCATTGGCTGCCAAGTGACTAAGGAATGGCAAAAAAATGACCATAGCTCAGTCATGGCAAATATTTCTTCAGCTATTATCTGATAGAGACCTTGAGCATCTATGTGAAGGGCCCTCTGCCTTCCCTCAGGCTTCTCCTAAAGATGAGGGAAAATGAGTCAGACACAACAGGGCAGGATATAAGTTGAATCAGCCAACATGCCAATGGAAATGTCTTGCAAATGGAGTCATGGTGCCTGTTTCAGGAAAATCAAATGATAGGGTCCCAGAACTGGCAGGAGTCCAGTGGCAGCTTCGAGAGGTTTCGATTTTTATAGGATCTTTGGATTTATTACAAAACGCATCAGAGGCGCACACACACACACACACACACAAAAAAAAAAAAAAAGAAAAAAGAAAAAAATCACTTTCTTGCCTCCACATTTACCAATTCAGCTGTTTGGGAGCTGGAGCTGACACTCTTTGCTGGACAGGTTGTAAGGTCGCACAGTTTCGCTGCACCACCGCTGTAAATCTTCTTCTGCATTGCCTCCTACTACAGAAAAGCTGTGGCAAATCCCCATGGATATCATGTCTTCCCACACCCCATCGAAATGATACCTCAGGCATTCCCACAGACATCCTCCCAGTTATAGTCTCCTTTACACATACTGCTCCACTGAGTCACTTCGCACGTACACACGCAGATACGCAAGAAGTTCACATGACACTAAAGTCACAGCAACTTCCACAATGACTTTTCTGCAACAGAAAGAGAAAAAAAAAATCCCCTGCCAAATTCCCACTTCCCCTGTGTTTTAAAAGCATTTGGGTATATTCTTCACTGATACTGCCTTTTGCAAGAAAATCCAATTCTTCAATCTCGGCTGAAGCAAAAGTTTACCCTTTCTGCTTGTCTTCTTCTCTACCGACCCTCTTGAGTCCTCTGAATACCCTTTGTCCTGAGTCCATCTCAGTCTGTGCCACGCTGTAGGTGAACATGGCACATGGAGCCCCCACCACAGGAAGGACGTGGAACTGTTGGAGAGGGTCCAGAGGAGGTCCATGAACATGCTCAGAGGGCTGGAGCACCTCTGCTATGATGACAGGCTATGAGAGTTAGGGCTTTTCAGCCTGGAGAAGAGAAGGCTTCAAGAAGACCTTATAGTAGCCTTCCAGTATCTGAAAGGAGCCTACAAGAGGGCTGGGGAGGGGCTATTGACAAGGTCTTGTAATGACAGGATGAGGGGAAATGGGTTTAAACTGGCAGAGAAGAGATTTAAACTGGATGTTAGGAGGAAGTTCTTCACAGTGAGGGTGGTGAGACACTGGAATGGGTTGCCCAGGGAGGTTGTGGCTGTTCCCTCCCTGGAGGTGTTCAAAGCCAGGCTGGATGAGCCTTTGAGTGACCTGTTCTAGTGGGAAGTGTCCCTGCCTATGGTGGGGGGTTGGAACTGGATGATCTTTGAGGTCTCTTCCAACCTAAACTATTCTATTATATGCTTCCTGGTTCCATCTGCCAAGCTTTTTTGCACTCTTCCCCCACTCAGTGTCTTAACTGTTTTGGAAGGCCCTTGAAAGGCTCATTGAATTTCGGCCTCAGCGACTTGCCACGCACACGCACACAAAGCCATGGATGTTAAAGGCGTTACTTGGGAGAATTTTTATTCCTGTGGAGAAGGGGCATGGACCATATGGATAAAAGGGCCATTATATTCCCACATTAGAAGGACTTCTTGTCCGGTGGATTTTAACCAAGCTGGTTAAAACATCATGAGAATGCTACACTGACCAGCTCCTTCCATTCGTACGACTGTGCCCACGACAAAGATTTGAGCCAAGTCAACCAAATCGGCTCCAAAAGTGCATGCAGAGCAGTTTTCGTTGGAAAGCACCAGAAACCCATCCAAGATGTAACAATTAAGCAATATATAATAAGCCTCTTCTTGCCTCCTGGCTTGATAGCATCCAAATGAATCCCAATGCAGACACAGAGATGCTTACTAGAATCCCAGCTGTGCCCCACTGCCCCCACAGTAGCTCTATCAGACAGGGTGCTCACCAGGAGTGTACAGTCAGCCTTAGTGGATCATCTCCATCACAAAGGACAAATGGAGCACTCTGAGATGAAGAATTTTACCCTTGTCAAAAAAAAAAACAAAAAACAAAAGCAAGTCCCTGGCAAATCCAGAAACTCATGAACTGTGTGCCTGATACTACAATCACAAATCTCCCCACCATGCAGTGCCCCCCGTGAAGCAACACGTTGCTGGATGCTCTTAGAAACCTCCACCTAGCAATGGTGAAACAAGGAAATGGAGTTGCTTCTGCCTGTTTACAACTCCTCTTAACAAGATGGGATCCCACAGTCCTGCTGTGGAGCCTACTGCAGCCAAAGGCATTACATTGCCTAGAGAGCCCCATCAGGGTTACCTTCACAACCTGCAGAGACCAAGAGGGCAGCTGGTGAAGTCTCTTTGTAACAACAACAAAAAAAAATAATCCACTAGCATCTCTTTCATAGATGAGAAACTCAAGGATGGATTATGGATTCTTACTTAGATAATTTTGGATGAATCAAGAACAGAGAGAAGGAATAGCTGGATGGCTAAATAAAGCCAATGAGATCACATGTTCCGCCTTTTTATCTGCTTTTCTCTTGCTGCTTTTGGACGACAAAGCTCCCTTTGATACGAAAGAAGAGGGGGGGTTAGGGAGGGTGGGGAGAGGGGGTGCCACAGTCACCCCAATGGCCCCTGGTCACTTATCCACACTCCTTAATGTGATGTTCCCACTGACACAAACAGAAAAAAAACAGTGATCTCATGATTCCAGAGACCATTCAGGCAAACAGCCCTGGGATGGAGGGTGAAGAGGACAGGAAAGAGGAGTAAAGGATCAGTGAGGAAAAGAGAGAAAGGGAGAGGAAAGGGTAGGAGCGACAGGGAGAGGACACGCAGGAAGCAAGACCTTGTAGGAGAATTGGAGTTAGAAACCGAAGGTCAAAATCCAAAAAAGGACGTGTAAAGGGACTGCAGGTAAAAGGCAAAGAAAGAGGAGTCTTCAGACCAGCTGGACCGGTGGAAGAAAGTTAGGTGTGACACTGCATGGAAGAACTGAGGGCAGGGGCAGGGATAAGAGTTGGCTGAGGTGTAGAGTATGTGGGAAAAGGAGGCTGGGCTCAGAGACAGTGTGGTGGGATAAGGAACAAGGGCTTGATACAAATGTGAGAATGGAAGGAGGGGGAAGTACCCATGGGGTTAGGAGCAGAAGGAGTAAGACTTACTAAAACTTGTTACTGCTGCATTCTGCTTACACAAAACCAGGTCACCAAATCTGCCAAGAGAATAATCCTGCTCTTTAGTAGCCCCAGAACCAGCGGATGCCAGGAACACAATGGGGAGAGAGATTTATTACCTGAAGCATTCAGCCATGTCCAAGGGAGGCAGTGCTGAGGTAGCAGAGCTGGAGAAAGCCCCACTTTGGCTGGGCTGATCTCTCTGCAAGAGGCCTTCACACCTGCACAGAGGAGCACTGTGTGTATTGCACCTCACCCACCAGCAGTCTCTTCCTTCAACCTTCTTCCTTGGCTTCCCTCTTGCCCTTTTGTTCTTCCTTCCCTCTTCCCTCCCTCCACCTTTCCTTGCCTCCTCCACACCGGGAGGCAAGAGCTTATCACAGTTGGCAGGAGATGTCCTACCTTCTTCTCCACCCCTGCAAGGGGATGTGCCATGCCAACAGTCCTCTTCCCTAACCAGCAAAGCAGACAGGACTCAGCACTAGGATTTTGAGCCCACAGAGCTCCTGATGGAGCTCCTCACAGCTCTCCTCGACACTGGTCTCTCCCCGGGGCTCATCATGTTTCCCCCCTCCTCTTTCTGCTCCGTGGCAGCTAATCGGTGACCCACTAACAGTCTCTGTCTATCACTCCTCTCTGCACACAATGGGGTAATTAAACCCTGACCCTGCACTGCTTTTATCCATTTCCTCTGCACAGTCACTCCCTGAAAGAGCAGAGGAGAGGACCTGCTGTGGAGGCTTCTGCCCCAGCCTCCAGCTGTAATGAAGATGTAAAGCACAGGAAGGACTCGCTGTGAAAAGAAGCATACTGAGGGGGCAGCCAAAGAGGTACTGAGTGGTACAAGGCCTCCCACACACTTATGCTGGGCTCTGCTGACCTACCTCTGTCACAGACATTTGTAAATCTTCAACTCCATCATCACGCCCACAGGGTGTTCAGAATCCTTCCCCTACCCATGCATACCTACAGCAAACCTCTGCATGTCCTCCCCTACCCATGCATACCTACAGCAAACCCACTGATCCTATGCATGTCCTCCAAACACCATTAAGTACAAGTTCCTAGCTCAGGTGCCCAGGAGCCTCAATTCGTCCAGCTCTGGGCTTGTTTTTCCCAGCTCTGTTGATATGCCCCAGCCCAAAGCTTCTGCACTCCCTGCGGAATGAACCCATTGTCTCCACTCAGACTAAGCCCTGCTGAAAGGGAGAGGCAGTTCTCAGTGGCAAGGTGTATGCCACCGAGCACAGTGGACGGATCCAAGAGCTGGCCGAGGTAAGGTGATGTTGCCCTTGCCTGCACCACAGGACAGTGGAGGATGCATTCAGTGATGGACAAAAGTCACAAAACGCCAGGAAGTTCTTTCTCTTTCTTCCTTTTTTTACGTTCTTTCTGGCACCCCATAAAATTTGTTACAGAGATTGCTGAACAGCCAGGAACGATGCCGAACAATCCGCACTCCGCTTCCTTCTCCCTGGCCTGAGTGGGGAAGCTGCCTCCCTCCCACGCATGAGCAAGAAGGGCTGGGGCCACCCGGGGATGGGCATGACGGGTAAAGCACTGCCCCTGAACAATTAAGCACTGTCCCAAGCCCTGCACACCCCTGTCCCCAGAACAAAAGAGTCACACACAAGAGACCTGACTGTGAAGCCTCCATCCGCTTTCATCACTGACCCCCGGGGCAGTCAGGGCACAAGGTCAGCCCACTTAAACTCCAAACTCGGACAGAAATAGAGCTGGGAAGTGGGCAAGGGTGGCCAAGTGCAGGGGTCCCCAACCATTTGAGGGGTTCTTTGACTAAGCCATTTCATTTCATCAAAGACACATATTTTTCTGGAAGGAAAATAGAGAGCAGCGGGTGTGAAGGGAGCAAGGGGGAGGCAGGGTGCTCACCGTGAATTATGACCACTCTCAACAAGAGTCTTTCACATCATGGAGGTGAGGAGAGGATGGGGTAATTGGGCATGTTAGACCCACACATAATGAGGGCAAGTCTCTGCCCATTTCTCATTCTCTGCTCTGCCACTGTGGTCACCCATACACCCTGTCGTTATTCCATTGTGAGGCTCAGCACCCCAAGGGCTCAACCCAAGGTCCACAAGATTTGATAGCACCTTAGCAGTCTGGCAGTCCTCCTGGGGCTCTTCACTTTTGTGTGGTCATAACCCTGGTGTAGAAAGGCTGAAAGTTGCCTTATCAGCCAAGCTGAGGCTCATCCTTTCCACCTGCAGGTTTACCAAAAATCCATCAGAACTTAAGTTGCCAAGTTTTGAGGCTGTAAATGCTGCCTTTGTGTGCGATGCTTTCATATCAGTAACAGCTCTACCTTTTGAGAGTCACCACTGAGCACTGTAGTAATGGTAGATAAGAACAAATTACATCCTGGGCTTCATCAAAAGAAGTGTGGCCAGCAGGTTGACAGAGGTGATTCTGCCCTCTACTCTTCTCTGGTGAGACCTCACCGGGAGTACTCTGTCCAGTTCTGGGGCCCCCAACACAAGATACCCGTGGACCTGCTGGAACTGGTCCAGGGGAGGGCTGGATCACCTCTCTTATGAAGACAGCCTGAGAGAGCTGGGGCTTTTCAGCCTGGAGAAGACTCCAGAGAGACCTCATTTCATTATCTGAAGGAGATTTGCAGGAAGGCTGAGGAAGTACTATTTAGAAGAGCTTGTTGCAACAGGACAAGGGGCAGTGGTTTGAAACTGGAGCAGGGCAGATTTAGATTGGACATAAGGAGGAAGTTCTTAACTATGAGAGTGGTGAGATACTGGCACAGGTTGCCCAGGGATGCGGTTGAGGCCCCATTGCTGGAGACATTCAAGATCACATTTGATGTGGCCCTGGGCAGCCTGATCTAGCTGGAGGTGTCCCTGCTCACTGCAAGGGGTTGACCAAGAGGACCATTGAAGGTTGCTTCCAACCCAATGCGATCTGTGAATCTGTTAGATCCTTGACTAGGAGGAGAAACCTGTGGGGACCAAGGCAAGTGGAGGTGAAATGTTTAGTGCATGTGGAAATACAACACATCTATCACAGAGCATTGTTGATTTCATCAGGCTTCTTCCCTCTGGGTAAGCTTCAGACAATCCTAAAAGCATAAAATTTCAGAGGAAGGACAATCAAAACACACAGCAAGGGAAAAAAAACAAACAATTTAATCAATGTTCTCAAATACTGCTGTTCACCCCTCAAAATATGAAATTTCACCATCCAAACTAAGTCAGCCTGAACTCCAAAGGACAGCAACTCTGTGTTATGCTGAAACTCATATCTTGTTGGCCCCTTGGGGAAGGATATCTCCAGTTTGTCATGGTCAACTGAAGGTACATCTCATTCTGGCAGGAGTCTCAATACAGCAGTGAGATGATGTACAGGTTAGGAAATAAGCAGGCAGGTCATTTGTAGCTGTGTTTCCAATGTTTCTCTCCTCTTCCTCTCTGAGTACTAGCCCCAGGATTCAAGTGCTAACAGCAAACACATATCTTGGAGTGTGATAAACCACCCCTACATATGGCTGTCACCTGTTCCACATCAGTGGGGGCCACCACCACCTCCCACCTGCAGCTTGTAGAAGGTGGGTCTGCATGGGTCAGGGGACAGGGGAAGGGCAGGCAGGATGTGAAGCCTGGAATGGAGTCCCCAGACCTGCCCACTGGAATCTCCCCCCAAAAGCAGACAACACGGCTCCAGAAACAGCAAGGAGGACGTTAGCTCAGCATTGGTTGTGCTGATGTTGACAACTAGAAGCAAAGCAGCCAGAAACATGAGGTTCAGCACAGACCCAGTCCAGAGAAATGCCTCTTAGTGCCAAGAAGCTAACTAGTCATGCGATGTGTGATCTGCCTGCAGACTCCTCATTACACATGATGAAAGACAAGCAGAAGGGAGTTTGGCTCTCAAAGCCTGGGCTGACTTTTCATGGGTTGTCTATTTGGGGGTGGAAAAATGTCTGTACTTGCAAACTCAGGACTCTTGATCCAAGCTGTACTAGTGGGCTGTAAGCAGCAAGCCCACGTTTCAGGGTAAAGCTGCATTCCAAACTTTTGATACAATAATTAATCAGATGTGTTTCACAGAATCATAGAATGGTTTAGGTTGGAAGGGACCTCAAAGATCATCCAGTTCCAACCCACCTCCCCCCATAGGCAGGGACACCTCCCACTAAAACAGGTTGCTCAAGGCTTCATCCAACCTGGCCTTGAACACCTCCAGGGAGGGAGCAGCCACAACCTCCCTGGGCAGCCTGTACCAGTGTCTCACCACCCTCACTGGAAAGAACTTCTTCCTAACATCCAGTTTAAATCTCCCCTCTGCCAGTTTAAACCCATTACTCCTCATCCTGTCATTACAAGACCTTGTCAATACTCTCCCCCCCAGCCCTCCTGTAGGCCCCTTTCAGATATTGTAAGGCTACTATAAGGTCTCCTAGAAGCCTTTTCTTCTCCAGGCTGAAAAGCCCCAACTCTCTCAGCCTGTCCTCATAGCAGAGCTGCTCCAGCCCTCTGAGCATCTATGTGGCCCTCCTCTGGACTCTCTCCAACAGTCCCACATCGTCCTCGTGGTGGGGGCTCCAGACCTGCACTCCAGAAAATGAGAAGCTTCCTGGGACTTATTTACATGTTAGCTAGCCTTAATTTTGTTGTTGCTGTTGTTGGTAATATTATTATTTTAAATTTATTTTAATTTTAGATAACAATTTTCATCAGCAATTCATTACTTTTTCCACTGGGAGGAGGTGATCAGCTGGATTTCTGCCACTGAGATAGGTGTGGCCTCGAGGCACCTCATGAAGAGGGAATCCAGTCGATCTGGGGCATATTGGAGCAACCATACATAACAGGCAGGGTCAGTCAGTACACACGTACAAAAGCTGATGCTTCAGGAACATTCTGAAGGACACACACATCACTGGAGCACCACAAAAGCAAGGCACATCAGACCTACAGATTTCAGCCTTGTCAGTGTCAGCAGGTCTGGTCTGGGTTGTCGTTGGGGGGTTTGTTTGTTTGTTTGTTTGGTTTTTTTTCACTTTAGGCCAGCTCTGACTTCTGCGTTTCTTCCTAATGGCAGGAGCTGCCAGAAAGGGAGGCTGTAGCCAGGTGGGGGTTGGTCTCTTCTCCCAAGCAACCAGCAACAGAACAAGGGGACACAGTCTCAAGTTGTGCCAGGGGAGGTATAGGCTGGATATTAGGAGGAAGTTCTTGACAGAGAGAGTGACTGGCATTGGAATGGGCTGCCCAGGGAGGTGGTGGAGTTGCTGTCCCTGGAGGTGTTCAAGAAAAGACTGAATGGGGCACTTAGTGCCATGGTCTAGTTGATTGGATAGGGGTGGGTGATAGGTTGGACTGGATGAGCTTGGAGGTCTCTTCCAACCTGTCTGATTCTATGATTCTATGAAAGGAGTCATTCACTGCTTGTTCTTTTGTCCTTTGGCTGTAGGAGAAGTGGATGCAAGGAGAAATGAGGTCCCAGGACCAGCCTGTTGCCCAGCCATGCAAAAGTCCTTGAGCAATCCCCAAATTATTTATGTTACGCAGGTGTGGGGGGAAACACTCCTAGGTGTGGGGGGAAACCTTTCTTGCTCCTTGCAGACGAACAGGAGAAAGATCCTAGCATTTCAAGTTCAGGGCGCCCGAATTCAGACCTGTCTCCTGCAGCATTTCTCGGTAGTGTCCACACGGTGGAGCTGCCCCCTCAGGAATGAAGCCTACTGGCAGGTCTGGCTGGTGGCCTCCTCCTCCGCGGTGACCCTGACCAGCCCACGGCCAGAAGACCTGCTGAAGTGAAGGCAGACAACGTCCACTGTCCTCCCCTCGTCTATCCATCCATCCAGTCATGCCTTTGTAGAAGGCTATCAGATTAGTCACACATGAGTTCCTCCTGGTGAATCCATGCAGACTGCTTCTGATAACCTTCTTTCCCTGCACACACTCCAGAACAAGCTGCTCCAACACTCTTCCAGGGATGGAGGTGAGGCTGATTGGCCTCTGGCCCTTTTTGCAGGCTGGAGTGACATTGGCCTTCCTGCAGTCCTCAGGCACCTTGCCTATTTTCCAGGACCTTTCAAAGACGATGAAGAGTGGCCCAGCAGTGACTGCTGCCAGCTCCCTCACTGCTTACAGGTGCAGCCCATCAGAACCCATGCACTTGTTTAACTGATCTCTAATTTGATCCTCCTCCTCCAACAAGAGAAAGTCTTCCTCCCCCCAGGTTTTTTCTGTTATCACAATGTCAGGGAGTCCTGAGCAGTGAAGACTGAAGCAAAGAAAGCATTCAGTGACTCCACCTGCTCTGCATCCTCTGTCACGATGGCACTGCCTCATTGAACACCAGACCCCTTCCCTTTGCCTCCAACATACTTGAAGAAATCCTTCCTGTTGACCTTGATGTCTCTTACCAGGTTCAGTTCCCAGGAAGCTTTGGCTTCCTCATTTCATTCTTCTGCATACTCTGACAGCGTTCCTGAGATCTTCCCAAGTGGTCAGTGCCTCCCTGCTCTGTACACTCCCTTCTTCCACCTGAGCTTTTTCAGAATCTCCCTGCTCAGCCATGCAGGTCTGCTGCTTCCCTTACCTGTTTGCTTGCTCTTAGGGATGCACTGCTCCTGAGCTGGGAAGGAGTGGTACTTGAATATCAACCAGCTTTCCTGAGCGCCCCCCCCAACCTTCCAAGGTTCTAACTACTGTCAGTTCTGGGGAGGGTGATGCAGGAGTCCCTGCGCTGGGCAGTGCCCCACTGGCCAGGGGCTGGACTGCAATGGGGGGCCCCAGTGTAGCTGTATCACAAAGAGGAGCACAAGGGACAGACTTTTTACTAAGTGTGCATTTCAGAGTGAGGGTTCTAAAACAACAAAAAAAGAAAAATATTGGCAATTGTTTTGATCACAGAAATTACCAGGTTGGCAAAGACCTCTAGGATAATTGAGTCCAACCTATCACCTGACCTTTCTAATTAACTAAACCATGGCACTAAGTGCTTCATCCAGCCTCCTCTTTAAACACCTCCAGGGATAGGGACTCCACCGCCTCCCTGGACAGCCCATTCCAATGTCAATCACTCTTTCTATGTAGAACTTCTTCCTAATGTCCAGCCTAAATCTGCCCTGGTGCAGTTTGAGACTGTGTCCTCTTGTTTTGTCACTGGGTGCCTGGGAGAAGAGACCAACCCCACCGGGCTATGACCTCCCTTCAGGTAGTTGTAGAGAGCAATAAGGTCTCTCCTGAGCCTCCTCTTCTCCAGGATGAACAACCCCAGATCCCTCACCCTCTCCTTGTAGGGCTGCTCCAGCTCCCTCACCAGCCTTGGTGACCTTCTCTGGACATGTTCAAGCACCTCAACATCTTTCTCAAATTGAGGGGCCCAGAACTGGACACAGGATTCAAAGTGCAGCCTAACCAGTGCTGAGTACAGGCAGGCTCATGTTCAGTTGCCTGTCGACCAGCACCCCCAAGTCCCTCTCTGCCTGGCTGCTCTCCAACCACTCCGTCCCCAGCCTGTAGTGCTGCATGGGGTTGTTGTGGCCACAGTGCAGAACCTGGCACTTGGACTTGTTAAAACTCCTGGCATTGGACTGTGCCCATCTGTCCAGCCTGTCCAGGTCCCTCTGCAGAGCCCTCCTGCCCTTCAACAGATTGACACTTGCTCCCAACTTGGTGTCATCTGCAAACTTACTAATGGTGGACTCAATCCCCGAATGTGAAAGAGAATTAAACAGACAAACATTTCCAATTTTTCCAGGTTCTCTTTCAGGATCCCAGCATTGCAGAATCTGTCTAGTTACATTTTCAACTTCTCTAGGGTGTTCCTCTCTGGGCTCCTGCCACAGTGCTTACCCACCCTCATAGTAGTTCTTTTTTTTTCTTTTCTTTTCTTTCCTTTTATCTAACTGGAATTTCTATGTTGCTGCTTGTGACCTTTTGCCTTTTGCTTTTTGCTGTGCAAAAGCCTTGGGAAGAGACTGGCTCTGTCCTCTCTGTATGGTACTCAGCCACAGTCAAATGCCATTGTACTGCTGAGCCCCAGAAAACTCCTCCAGTACAGAGATCAGGGCTCTGCTCATCAATTCTAGGGCTTCACTGATGTAAAACTCCTGTCAATGTCCAGGGTCAGGATGTCAGTTTCTTCTCCTCAGAGAGATCCCACTTGAAGGATGCCATTTCTCATTCAGCTTCTCCTCATAAATAAATCTCCTCTTAGATGCAGGACTTTGAAGTGATTATTAACAACATGATCTTGCCCTTGTACTCCAGCATTGTGAGTTTTGATGTCTGCAGTCAAGAGGTTCATGGCAATGCAAGCCACAAATATTAACCAATCTCTTAGCCAGAAGAGAGGTCATTGTCATCAGCCAGTTCTCGACTTCTTGTTCCTGGTCACAGAGGAGTTTTCATTTTAAAGACTGCTTTTTTTTTTTTAATTATTTTTTTTTAAATCTGCATCATTAAGTCAGGTTTGGCAGCCTGGTAATTGGTTAGAAGCCAACAGCAGCTGCAAGAGATGACACATAACACAACAGGCCATCACATTCTTCTGGGAAATCAAAGTGTTCTCCCAGTGATGGTGCTCTTGATGGAGTCAGAAAATTAATTTGAACACCTAACTGCTACCCACACACACATATTGCAAAGCAGAAAAGGGCATGGAAGCTGGGGGAATCCAGCAGCATGGTGAGTTTGCATACAGCTGTGCTGACTGGCTTCAGAGTCGCTGCTTCCACAGTTCGGCAGTAGGGGAGACTGTGCCAACAAGTTTCAGAGCTCTTTGTGTCCCTGCTGTCATCTGAATCATCCATCCGGGACGTGTTCATATTCACAAATGTCTTTCTGAGATGCTGTCTTCTGTGGGAGGCTGGTGCTGAGTGTGTTTGTGCAGGGTACATCACCTTCCACGGGTAACAGCTCTATTATTTCCCCAGATGACAAGCACAAGCGAGTGCCTTTTCCTCCAGATGGGCACACTTTGAGTGCCCCTCCTGGTGACTGAAGGGCTGATGCTCACTACGACCTAGCAGGATACGACAAGGTGCTTCTGTTTCACGCTGTGCCATTAAGCCTGCTTAAATCAGTAGCTCCCATCCTCTTCTTCAGATGCTGCCACCACTGCAGCTCTCCCTTTGTGACTTACTGAGCCCAAAGGGTCTACTTCCCTTGCAGTGCTGGATGCCCTGATTTTACTGGGACAGAATCACTGGCTAGCCAGATCATCAGCACTTTCAAGTCAGCCAGGCTATTAAGCTGGGTGGGGCAGCAGCCCTAAGTTGGTTCACAGATGTATCCCATACTACAAGCATCCTGCTCATGATTAAGGGGAAAGTTTGGTGAGGATAAGGGCTCCTCCCCTCAAAAATCATAGAATGGCTTAAGTTGGAAGGGACCTCAAAGAACATTCACTTCCAACCCACCTCCCCCCATAGGCAGGGACACCTCTCACTAGAACAGGTCACTCAAGGCCTCATCCAACACCTTGAACACTTCCAGGGAGGGAGCAGCCACAACCTCCTTGGGCAACCTGTGCCAGTGTCTCACCACCCTCACTGGAAAGAACTTCTTCCTAACATCCCATTTAAATCTCCCCTCTGCCAGTTTAAACCCATTCCCCCTCATCCTGCCATTACAAGACCTTGTGAATAGTCTCTCCCCAGCCTTCCTGTAGGTCACTTCAGTTACTGGAAGGCTACTATAAGGTCTCCTGGAAGCCTTCTCTTCTCCAGGCTGAGAAGCCCTAACTCTCATAGCCTGTCCTCATAGCAGAGCTGCTGCAGCCCTCTCAGCATCTTCATGGCCCTCCTCTGGACTGGCTCTAACAATTCTATGTCCTTCTTCTGTTGAGGGCTCCAGAACTGCACACAGTGCTGCAGGTGGGGTGTGAGGAGAGCAGAGCAAAGGGGCAGAATCCCCTCCCTTGCCCTGCTGGCCACAGCTGCTCTTGCTGCAGCCCAGCACACAGTTGCTGTCTGGGCTGCACTCACACTGCAGGCTCATGTTGAGCTTTTCATCACCCCAGACCCCCAGGTCCTTTTCCTCAGGGCTGTTCTCAGCCATTCCCCACCCAGCCTGGAGCTGTGCTTGGGACTGCACCGACCCAGGTGCAATTTTTTGAGAGTTGCTATTCCTGCAGATCTTGCTTGCCTGATGCCATGCACTCTTCTTTTCTTCTTGGCTAGGGCGGGGTCATAGGGTGATAGAAAGGCTCTTACAATTTAACCTGTGATAAGGGGTTGATGAAGGAACAATCAAGGAGTGCCAGTAAAGGGCACTGCAGACCAGACACACCTATTTGAGGGTGTCTGTAGCAAAACATGAAATACCAAACTTTGCAGAAATGCTTGTTTAGAGTAGTCACTTGCTCATAGGCAAACCCAAACAGCAACCACTGCAGAAGTGTCTGCAGCTACCAGATGGGAGGTCTGTGATAGGTAATCTTGTAGAGGCTCAGGCTTGCAGCGACTAAGGAAAGCAGGGAGAAGATGATGGAGAAGCAGAGATACCCTGAACTCAGCGATTAAAAGGGGGCTGCTGGCTGAAGATGAAAAAAATCTATGTTGGTTTGAGCTAATTGGAGAATTTGAGTGAGAAATTAGACTATTGGCTGAGAGAGGTAAACACAGTGTGTCACTTCACCCAGACCTTTACTGAGAAAGAAAAAAAAAAGTTGTTTTTAAGAACTGTTCT
>VWZI01015939.1:17417-73377 GCA_013396835.1 Psilopogon haemacephalus | reverse complement strand
AAACTTGTTTTGCTCCTGTTTGTATCCTGTGGTAAACAAGGTACATGTGTTTGCCTTGTGCCAACCTTGTGCTAGGCCTATGCTCTTCCTTAATATGGGTATAGCAATCCTGTGGCCTCACCCAAATATGGTAAAACTTAGATTAGCCAATCAGAATGGCAGTTAGCCATGTCCAAAGGCCCATTATTCTCAGACATTGATATAAAACAGGTGAGCAGGTAACACAATGTTCTCTGCCGTTATTCCGTGCCTCTGATACTGTATCTGCCTGCTACCATTACTGCTGCTACCACTGGCAGTAAGACTACCTTATTGCATTATAGCATAATTTTCTGCTAAGCTATAATTCAGCATGGAGATTTCCTGCTTCGAGTTGTCCAGGAAACAGCTTTAATCACATTCACCTTTTAGGCCTGCATAGCCATCAGCCAGCTTGACACCGTGCTGAGATTGGACATCACAAGACATCCTGCCTGCCCCAGCTGGGACAAGCAAATCTGGAGGCACACAGATCACCCGGAGAAAACCAGGAACAGCTCAGCAATCATCTGCTCCCTTTCCCCAGCATCCTGTGAAAACTGGGAAGGATCAGGAATCTCAACAGCCAACAAGGCCAATCTACAGAATTCCCTGCAAGCGTTTGGGTACTATCTCAGTCTGTTGCTAACTCCCTGAGTTGGGAGAGAAATAATATCTGTGAGTAAATACCTTATGCCTTTGTCATTCACCCAGCCTTCTGCCCAAGCAGAAAGAGTCCATCTAGTGAGTCCATCTAGTGGGCATGTGGGATGACTAACTGCAAGCAGTACACTGACCACAAGAATTTCCTCTTCCAGTTTAAATACATTCAATTAATGTTTACAGATAGCCAGTTGATTCTAGATCTAGATATCCTTTATGCAATGTGTTCCATGACTGTTGCAATCAAACATAATTATTATTAAAAAATAGTGGTCAGGTGTGGTAAGAGTTGAAATAGCAAACTTAATAAACAATATTAATTTTGAAAAAAAAAATTTCATTAATTACTTCCCTCCATTACAGTTAGGATACAGTTTTTCTAACCCTAACATTAGGGTTAATTTTACTCATCTACAATTTCAGCTTGCGTTGCCCAGACTCTTTGCTTCTGACTCTGCTCTTTGCTTGTGACTCTGCTTTGTAGGTTTCTTTTTAGCTTTAGTGATTATTTTCTATACATTCTTTGTACAATCTGAATTTGTTCTATTTAAATCCCTACAGGCTCTGTTTTTTTCCAGTTTAAACCCTCTTAATATCTCCTATTGATAAAAAGACAAAACGATTTGACACATTGATGCGTCTCAGGTATCTGGCAATATATTTTAAAAAGGGATTAAAAAAAAATAATTTATTCATATCATTCTACCCCTCCCTTCCTCCCAGTCATAATGGATTTTAAATGACTACCATGTCCAAACAGTTCTTACTAAATTCAGAATCGATTTCTTTCTAGGAAAAAAAAAAAAAGGCAGTTTTCACAAATAACTGAACTCTCTCAAATGAGTTAGTTCACAGCCTAAGCCAATACCTCATGTTTTCAGTCAGCTTTTTCTCCAGCACTGTTGCTCAGAGTGATTTCCAAAGGCAAGATAATTTCTTTAATTTTTTTTTTTTATTTTTCAAACAAACTCTAGCTAGCTCCCCTAGGGTTGCAGTGACACAGGCATGCTTTAATTTTTTACAAAAACCTCTGCCTTTTCAGTCCCAGCAAAGAAATAAGGAGTAGCAAGGTAGTGCATTTTCTCTTTTTCTAGTAGCCCAACACTCTATTATTTTTTTCCAAATGAAAAGTTTCCTACATCAGCATTCACAATTATGAAGTATTATGAAAATAATAACTGGAATCATTAATACATAAAAAATATCCCAAGCATGTTCTTCAGAAAAAGCAATATAACTTACTGCCAGTTCTAACAAGTTCAGAAAGTTGTTTCCATTGTGATTTTGACAAGCTGCCTGACAGAATACATAAGCTATCCCTGTGTAGCTGTAGAAACAATTTGGGATAAGAAAATACAAAACCAGTGCCTGTTTTGGGCTTCTTCACCCTCTTGTAGTCAGCCCAGCTAATGCAGTTTTATTAGTCTCAAACACTGTGGTTTATGACATGGTGGGAGGGTCCACTGAGCACTACCTCATCATGCTGGTTTGCCTCACATCCACCTGCTAAGGAGCACCAATAAATAGCCAGCTAAAACCCCTTTTTTCCCTGGAAAATGTTAGTGGCTTACATCGTAAGTCTCTTTGATCTATAGGCAATCACAGTTCTTGAAGCTGTAGTTTAGCTAGCATGCTTATCATTCAGCCTAAATAAAAAAGCCTGAAACTAAACAATTAAGCTTCTTTATGGAGTAAGATAAAGAAAACAATAGATGCTACCATTAGAGATATTAACCTATGTGGCAATAATAGAGAAAGAAGTGACTGGGAAAAAAAGCAGCACTTCCCAAGTGACTAACTCTAAGTACAAGAGCTGACACATGGGTAAGTCTGAACATAAAAAAAAAAGACAAATAAACAAAAAACACCAGGGCAAAACCAGGAAATCAAGGCATTAGCTCTAAACACGGGAGTGACATTAAAAAGCATACACTTGGAATTTGACACAGGAATGCCTAGAAACTGCACCGGGGGAAGTGCCTACTATATTCAGGGAAGCAGAATCACTTACAAATTTTATACATTTTATAAACAAAGAAACAAAAAAATCTGATAGCGAGGAGTTAATATTTCGTCCAAATCCATGGTTGGATGCTGACCATCTCAGGGATTCCCAAACCTGATTTCTCTAGTACTGGAAATGGGCAACCATGACTGATGCTAAGGGCAGGGCTGGTGGTGTTCAGCATGTATATTGCTAGTGGCAGTTACAGATATCAACCCTGTGCCAAATGACACACACACAAATCAGATTTGCCCCTCCATCCTTTCCAACTGTACCCTCTCCAAGCACACATCCTCCTGGCCTGCCCAGTAGTGGACACTTACCCAGCAATACCTTCAACCATGTTTTTTTTGCTTTTCCCAGGTGTACAATCTCTCTCCAGATCTGTGGTCATACACTGGATTCAGTCCTAATCCAGACATACACTGGCTTGGCTGTGAAGTACTGGCTCTTCATCGGTTCACAGGTGCTTGCAGAAATAAGAATCCATCTCCTACCTCTGTGCAGTAGTCATGGCATTCAAAAAAGTACTTCCCCGCTGTGCCTTGTTTGCTGTCTGAAAAGGTATCACATATAGCAACAGGACAAAGAGCAATGGTTTTAAACTAGAGAAGGCTATGTTTAGATTGGACATCAGGAAGAAGCTCTTTATTATGAGGGTGGTGGAATATTGGAACAGGTTGTCCAGGGGGGTGGTGGAGGTTCCATTTCTGGAAACATTCAAAGTCAGGCTTGATGAGGCTGTGAGCAACCTGATCTAGTTGGATGTCACTGCTCACTTCAGGGAAATTGGATTGGATGACCTTTGAGTCCCTTCCAAGCCAGTGCATACTATGATATGCTGGTAGCATGAAAATGGCATCAAGTTTATTTCAAATTTATTGTATTTTCCAGCAAGGTGTGAATAGCAAAGCATCCATCTAAAATTAGTTGGTCATCAATCAGTATAGAGTTCTTCTATTCTCATACTCGAGTGCAGTGGCAATTTCAACATCACCTTCACTTCTTTGTTACGCACTAGTCTCAATTATAAACTGCTTAGGCTCTCCTTCAGTAGGCTTCTCATACAAATAATTTTAAAAAATCTTTCTGTCTGTGGGATGCTTAGATGCAGTTATGGCTTAGATACTAATCTTACCTCTGTGAATTCAGTAAGTGATCTTATTTAGGGATTGGAAAGCTTGATGACTTCAGTATCTAAAGCCAAACTGCATACTATTCAGAGATGCCGCTACTGAATTTTTCTTCTATATTGTTGTAACTCAGCACTTAAACAGAACCAAAGCACCTCTAAGCAGGTCTTCCACACTGAAATTTATTTCTTATTGAAAGCCCAGGTCTTTATGATCCTCAACAACAACAGTACCCTACCAAATCCAGCTAAAATAAAAGTAGTTAGGTTATGTCACTTCTTCAGCAGGGAGACATGAAGCAATGAGGTCACATCTTATCAGACCATGTCACAGAACTGCCAGCAGGCCCATTAATGGAAGGAGCAATGGAAGGTCACTGTAATTTACTGTCTTTTATACAAAGTTGTATTCAGAATTGTTATTCTTAGTGGCAGAATCAGAACACTTTCTATTACCATTACTACAATATTGTAAAAAATATTACAGAGAATATTGCTGGTAGAACTCTTGGAGCTTTTTTGCATGGGTTTTAAATATTTATTTGGTTTTGTTTGCTTGTTGCTTCTTTTTTTTTTTTTTTTAAAGGCATCTTTTCCCCCCTCCCCAGATTTTCTTCTGTCCTATTGCAAAGGGAATACAAAACGCAGAGTTCAGAAAGCTCCCATACAAAACATAAGAGACAGCCAATCACTGAGGCAGTGAGTCAATTATATTTGTCTATAACAAAGTGCACGTGAGAAATAAAATATTGCAGTGCAAGCTGAAAGGGAAAAGATAAGTTGTTTAGTTGCTTCCTACTGTAACTTATCGCAATAGTCACTGAAAATTATTTGGATACATATAAGAAATTGAGGAAGGATTACAATAGGATGTGATCTGTCACAAAAGCCCTACTCTCAGTGGTAATAACATAGCTACTGTGCCTCTTGTAATATTCCATATAAATGTGGCTGTGTGTCAGTGGGTCAAACAGACTATGCTTTCCTTAATTTGGTTCTTTCCTGTGAAACTGCCATTATGATAAGACCAGCACTTTGATAAAAGAACTAAGCATTTTTATCTGAAGGCAGCAGTGGAATTTGAACAAGCTACACCATACCTGTATAAGTAATCACAGCGAAATTACTAATACTGCACACATCTGAGGGCTGGTGGAGAGATGTGTAAGAGCTGATACCTGCTTAGAGACCGATTTGTGTAGGGAACCATTTCTAAGGGTTCCCAGAGTGCAGTTAAGCCACTGACAGCCTGCCCACTTAGAATTAATGTTTTCCTATAAAAGATACTATACTTCCTCTGGCTTTTGATTGTTTGTTTTTAAATGTATTTTTATAACTCCATTCTCCTAAAAGGGAGATCTTGTGCAAATGGATTCAAGTGCATTAAAATAAAGGGAAAAGAAAATTAATAAAAATCAACTTGTTTTTTAAATGCTTTGAAGTCTGCTATGAATAAGAAAGTTTTTTTTGTGATCCAGACCATTTATTTACATTTAAAATTATTTACATGAAATGAAAGACTCCACTTACAAGGTTCCATTTATGAAAAATTTCTGTTGTTTTCATCAATGTATTTTCCTGCAGCCTCTTGCTATAGTTGTATTGATATTATGTGGGACAGATGAGGTTCTATGATCCACTGCATGTGGCACAGGCAGACTTGTACTTCCTGCATAGACAAAACATTGTGAAAAGCAGAGCACATAACTCTATAAACTTACCACAGGAAGCAGAACACACTTTTGGCCTGTGAAAGGACAGCAGCTGCTGGTTGAGCAATAGTCCTTGGAAACATCCTAACACATTAACTGAAACATTTAACTGATTTTGAGCAGGTTGCCTAACTCATGAGATGTTCCGATTCTGCTGATCATTAGATGGTGGAAAGAAAGCGGAATCTGTGCTTGCCCTCTCATGTCCTGCAAACCACTCTACTTTGCAGTTTGCTTTAGGTACTTAGGCAATGCTCACATTTTATTTCTCTCTTCTTTAAGCACATAGGAAAATATTTGGTGGACTATGGCTTTAGGTGACTTACTCTAAAGAATAAGGAGATTTCTGGTATATTCTTGGAGGCCATGTACTTCAGAAGTCACAGAGCTCTGGTGTGTGATACACTGCATTTGGTTTCAAGTCACTGCAGGAGAGAAAAGTGTAGGAATTTGCATTTGTCACTAAAATAGTTCTTAAATGCACCACTTACCGCTATCAGAGAGGAACTACAAAATGCTGTGCTTCCTGCCTCTTCACAAGAGCAGAAGAAGCTTATCCAGAAGAAAAAAATAAAAACAGGTACCACTATGTAAACAGGTTTAATGTTATAATGAGAAAAATACAGGCTGACAAGTCTTTACTATTCTCCAATACAATTTTTATTCTTCAGCCTACTATTGGTACATGACTAGACATAAATAAATATGATTCTGTCTCAAACGCAAGCTTAACATTACAGTGACTTGAAACAGATTAGGATCTGATCTTGAACAAGCCACTTTTAACCTATCTGCAATGCAAAACATGAGTTCAGCTGAACCTATTTGGATAGTTCCTTGATTTACTTTCCCCAGTACATATCAACAAACACTGAGATGCTATTAACACTGGCACATCTAAATATTATTCATTACCAAGTCCCATTTCCCAGCTGGACAGCTCCACATTTCCTGTGGTCATCTAATTAATGAGTGGCTATTAGATCCATCTGCAGATCTTACCGTGTAATACTTTTGCAAACCTAAATTGAGCTTGCCACAGCAGAAATGATGTAGTACCGTGGGGTACAATTAACTATATAGAGATATACTTTATCCTAAGCCTTAGGCACAATCAATAATGAGTTTCTTTTCTGTGATGTTAGGGGGGTTATAAGTACAAGAAGACAGGTTTGAATTACTGAAGTTTTGATGACCTTTTCCTATTTGGATTTTAACTCTCAGCAAATATGGAGTGAGAAAAAATTTCATTAAACAATAAAAATCCCTAACAATTCTAAACTTTAAAAGCTTAACTGTTTAAAATCTTGTCTCTGTATAAATTTAACAGCTACAGTATTAATAAAACAACAGAGGATTATTTTAAAGAGACTAATCTAGGCAAAAGAAGCACTTTCTGATTGGCTGAGTTTGAAGTACAGCTCCAACCCAGGCATCAGCACAAAATTTAGCAGGTTTTCTGAGGACAGTGAACACTTTGTCCAAGCTTACTGTGAGCATCAAAGCAATGATATCTCCCACATAGAGATTAATTAATCTCTCATATAGAGATTAATTTTCACCAATTATTTCATTACTTGTTTCAAGGATTTTATTTCAGTCATCCCTCAGACAAGATTCTTCACTACTTTTAAGAGCTTTTTATAGGGGGGAGGGGAATAAATAAATTTTTTAAAAGTAAGCTATAAGCATATTCTTATTCCACCTGTATTGCTCTGAAATGTATTTAGAAATTTCTCCTCAGAGATAAAGTTTTCCTCCAGGAATGGCTTTCATCTCACCTCCCTTCATCTACTTAAGCAGAAGCATGCAGTATATGCTAGCTATTCCGACTCTCAGCACTCTGTAAAAAGCAGCAGATCCTCAAGTAAGAGAGACTCTCACTTGTCATATTTGATAATGTGCTGGCTGAAAATTATCCACGGGAAAAGAATCTAGATGGCTCTCAGACTAAATAAGCATAATCACCTGAAAATCATCAAAAGATACTAGAAAACAAATAGCAGTGCTGAGGAGTTTTCCTTACCTGCCCTTTCACACAACCCACAAGGTAACTTCAGATGCTCCAACCACATCTTACTTTCCAGAAATATGCATTCATGTGGAAAACTGGGATTTTCAGTGGATGAGATAGCCAAACCACGCTGGTGTGCCAGCCAAACTGTTCTCCACCCTTTCAACTCTAGAGACTTCATGAGCAAATTTTTCTTACATTTACAAACAGTTTTTTTCCAAGTGGAAAGAGGTGACATTAGAATGTACCATTTATTACCCAGCACTTTGGAAGCCAAACTATTTTAGGAAAAAGCCTAAAGCTGATTCTCTTGCAAGACTATAGCAAGCCCACAAAGAGAGCCAATTTCAAATCTAATTTCAAAATATGCAATGTTTGTGCCCTTTCCAAGGTTACACAGCAAGACATGTGAAATCAGGGAATACAGCCTGGAGCACAGTAAGAAAAATGATTGGTATAGGGAACAAGTGAATAAGCTATGAAGTTAATTAGCTGATGTGTGTTATGATGCATTATGATGCATGCTGTATAGGAGGGCAGGCAAAGCTCATTCTACTTTTTGACTCAAGCTGCTGGACATATATAGCTATATCCAACTGTATTACAGTGTTATTAGCTGTGGGCTCCCAGCTGCAATGTGTTTTTGGTTTTAGTTGGTTTTTTTTCTTCTTTTCACTATGTTTCTAGCATAAAGGAAACCTGAGTAGCAGTTCCAAAGACTGGAGGAGTTAGGACAAGTGCAGACTTGGGAAAAAAAAGGTGAATAAACATGTTCAGAGCTATCTCCAAGGAAACAAATAAACTTGACAGAGAACCTCATAAAGGACACATCAGGAAACCCTCTTCAGTTCTGAGAATCCCTTACCAGTGTCTACAGATTGAGGAATCATCATTGAAAATCCCTTGGCTTGTTCTTAAAAGTATAACAGTAGTTGGTTTACTTTTCCATCATCATTTTGCTATTAGATGAAAACAGACCAACACGATTCTCCCCACTGACAGGGCATCTGAGCTTCACAGCTTTGCATCTTGTTTCTTATGCAGTTGTACAGGGGAGCAAGTTTATATATGGTAAAGATGCTTCTAATGGCTATTTTACCTTGACACAGAACAGTGAATCTTGTTTTCCAGTTGCACCAAAACCTAGTCATCCCGCTTCTGAACTTCTCTAGGATGCTGTGGTGCCTAAGGAACACAATACTGCTGCATACATTACCCCCATTTCCTTCATAGGTGTATTTACACTTCTTGATACTCCTGAAAGCTTCCTTCTCAAGTGGCCTCTTGAGAACACATGCAGTTGAGCATAAAATTGAGCAGGCTGGAGACTACTTTTAATAGGAGAGGTGATCCCTCTTCGTCCTTGCTATCCCTAGAATTACAGGAGCTTCCTTAAGTTACCTGTGTGTGTTCTTTCTCGCTTTCCCACTGCTAAGGCAGAAGAATGCCCAAGGTGACATTATAGAGCACTCTTAAGCAGGCTCAGAACAGTGTGCAATGTTTACTATCCCTTGAGACACGGAGCAAAGTTGATTCAGTGATGACCATAATGCAGAATTTTCTTCCTTCCTTCTCTGTTTTGACTTCTTTTGGGTCACTCCATATACAGGATAATTTCTTACAATTTCCCCACTAAATGACATTGACACCATAACACTTGGATCCCGGACCATGTAAGGTTTTCATTAAATAGCATTTCAGATGAAGTTACGAACAGAATATTTTCATGAAAATTTGAGAATGGATTCTGTAATGAAGGCATTTGACTTTATTGGTGTGTGCGTATTTAGCTACGAAATACCTGTACACATGTTTCCTTTCCACTTTGGAATTTCAAAGACTCCAAAATTTCACTGTCATAGTCAGGAGGAAAACTATAGGAGTTTCAATCTGTTTTACTGTCTTAAGCTTATTTGTGAATAATTTAAGATAACAAATTATAGAGTAAATAGTCCTACAAAGGCCAAAACTACTGCAAAGTAGAGTAGTTGGCTGAGGAGAGATTTCACTGCTGTCTACAACTAACTGAAGGGACATTGTGGAGAGACTGGGCTCTTCTCACAAGTAGTTGGAGACAGAAAAAGGGGCAATGGCCACAAGCTGAGACTGGGTAGTTTAGATTGGACATTAGGAAAAAGTTTTTTGTGGAGAGAGTGGTCAGGCACTGGAATGAGCTGTCCAGGGAAGTGGTTGAGTCACCAACTCTAGAAGTATAAGGGTCGTTTGGATGTGGTGTTTAGGGATATGGCTTGAGGTGAGTCTTGTAGAGTAAGATTATAGGTTGGACTTGGTGATCCTGAGGATCTTTTCCAGCCTGGGTGTTTCTGTGATTATATGAGTTTATTCCTCTGGTTAATATCTATCTGGCAGATATTAATTTTATTTAGGACCTAGTATTCAGAATTTGTTTGGCAATCCTAAAAGCTAGCTTGTCAGAGTCAATATGGTTATACTGTACATACACACTACTTGTAAGAAAATTGATACCATCGTTACTAGCCCCATTGTTTTCANGAGGGAGAGGGAGAGGGAGAGGGAGAGGGGAGGGGGGCAGAACAATCCACCATCAGGGTGGAAACATGAGAAGGCAGAGAGGGAAAATACATTTTGAGGCTAATTTATAGGAATGACAGCCAGGACACCAGGGCTCTCTGGAAAAAGGATGCCACCACTTTAATTGTCAGAAAGTAGAAACCAAGCCTAAGTCACACCAGGTGAAATCACTTTTGATCCTGTCTGAAGAAACTTGAAGCATCAGCAAGGCAGTTCTATTACACTGGCCCTGGTGCAACTGCAAGCTGTAACCCAAGAACTGCCTGAAGGGACTTTGCCAAGAAGTGAGACAAAACCAGAAGCCAGATGCACATCAGCAAGGAAATCCCTTTTGTGGCACAATTTTCTGGACAAGTATTCACATTTTTACACTGGAAGAGTGGTGTAGAGGTGTTAGTACATGAGCTGTAGTGTTAACCTATGCCCAGAACTTACTGAGCTGCTTGTTCAGTTCATGTAGTGACAGTCATGAAGGAAGACATGGACTATTAGAGGAAGTCCAGAGAAGGATTGGAGCAAGTCTGGAGGAGGAATACAAAGAACATCAGAGGGCTTGAGCACCTCTAATATGAAAACAGGCTGTGAGAGTTGAGGTTGCTCAGTCTGGAGAAGAGAAGGCTCTAGGAAGACCTAACAGTGGCCTTCCAGTACTGAAAAGGGTGCCTACAGGAAAGTTCTCTTTATCAGGGATTGTAATGATATGCAAAGGGATAACAGTTTCAAACAGAAAGAATGTAGATCTAGATTTGAAATTAGGAAGAAATACTTTACTGTGAGGGGCTGACCAGAAAAGCTGTGGGTACCTCTCCTGAAGTGTTTCAGGCCAGGCAGGATTAGGCTTTGGGCAACCTGCTTTACTGTCCCTGCCCATGGCAGGGAGGGTTAGAAATAGATCTTTAAGGTCTTTTCCAATTCAAACTGTTCTATGATGCTAAGTCTGAGAACCATAGGTGATCAAATATGCTGACTGAAAACATTTTTCATTATATAAAAGATAAAATGGATCCATAGTAAAAATAACACCTAGAAGCTAAAAGGAAAGGTTCTCTTTGCATATGACAAATGTTTTGACACCAAAAGGTCCAAATGCTTTTTTCCTGAGTACTTTTATGCGACAGCTGTGAATTATAAACTATGCTTATCACACCCTATAGTCATGGAGTGTTTAGGCACAACACTTTGCTTTGTTGCAAGTTTTCCCTTTAGTGACCAATACCTCACTGGAAAAACAGGTGCAAGTGTGCACATAGATGAACAGGAAGAAACACTCAGATGTATTCCTTCTGGCTCAGAAAGAGCAGTCAGAGACATGTGCCTTCAAGGCCAAGCACGTTTTGCATCCAGCTGGCTTCCTGCAGGCATAGTCATGGTGTGGCAGTGAGCTCAACTAAATCCTTGCTTCAAACATCATATGTGCTTATTGAGGATGGTGAAGACTCACAGTACAATGACTAATTTTTGTGAAAGCCTGAGCCTGAAGTGACTCATCCTTTTTCTGAAATTAAGACATTGATTTTTTTTTTAAAGCTTCTGAATTTAGCTTATTTCACAAGGTTAGTCAAGTTTTGCTCAGTTTGAGAAGAGCAAAAACAGCTTTGATTTCTATCAGACAGTTTTAGAGCATTGCAGTAGATCACATCTGTCAACATTTGAAAGCTACCACAAGGGGAGAAAAATAGGAATAGACCTTTCATTGAAATACTCTATTGAAATGCATTAATCTAAAAGATCTTTTGTAGTATGAGAGCTTTCTGGGGCACAGGAGGGAAAAGAAGAGCTTTCAGAAGAGAAGCAGTTGATAAATATAGATATAGTTAATATTTCTAATACTGTGCTTTTTAAAAGACCAGTCCTTTTGGATAATCTATTTACTCATCCTTATGATACGAATTTGAAAGTGACTTTGGAGCAATGCTTCATATACTTGATAGATGTTATGCTTTTAAAGTCAGAACCATGTAAGTCTGATTGTTTACATAACTATGGCCACATATATTCAGTCAGCATTTTTCTTCTTATATAATGGAAATATAATTGCATTAAAAATATTGTTAATGCCTCTCTAACTAGACAAAAGGCAGGAATAGTATCCTATATGATTTCCAACCAAACACTTCTTGTCTGTCTGGAATATTTGTGGACATTTGGGGTTCAGTAACAGCTGAGGTGTATGCAATCCAAAAGAAAGGGAAAAAAAGATTCAGCTTCTATACTTTCTATGTTTATCTCTCAGTACCTTAACAGGATCTACATTCAAACAAGTACATGCAAAGAGGGCTACGACCTGAAAGGTTGTGTTGCTGAACTGGAATACACCCTTGGCCTCAACTCTTTTCTGGAGGCATCTGTCCTGCAGTAAATACGTAACAGTGTACATAACTGTGTCTGGCAGTTCCATCTACCTACAGTCATTGCATGGAAACCTGTTGCTACCTGTCACTTTCAGCATTTCCCATTTACTCTGTGTACCACTTCCAGCACTGTTGCCTTCAGTTGTCTCTCTAGTATCATGCAGAAGAGGTTCATCAAGACCAAATGCAGTGCCCTTCACCTGGGTTGAAAGAACCCTAACTATCAATACAGGATGGAGGAGAGATAGAAACTAGCCCTAAAGAAAAGCACTTTGGGGTGCTTGTGGATGAAAAGCTGGGCACAAGCAGGTAGCATGCACTTACAACCCAGAAGGCCACTGGCAGCCTGTGCTGCATCAAAAGATTTTGCCACTTCGCTTTGCTCTGGTGAAACCTCACCTGAAGTCCAGCTCCAGCGACCTAAATACAGGAAGGACATGGACCTGATGGAGCAGGTCCAGAGGAGGGCTACAAAAATGATCAGAGGGCTGGAGCAGCTCTGCTATAAAGACAGGCTGAGGGAGCTGGGGTTGTTCAGCCTGGAGAAGAGAAAGCTCCAGGGAGACCTAATAGTGGCCTCTAGTACCTGAAGTGGGCTACAAGAAGACTGGAGAGATACTATTTTATGAAGGTCTGTAGTGATAGGATGAGGGGCAATGGTTTTAAATTAGAAAAGAGTAGCTGCAGATTGGATATGAGGAACAGGTTCTGCACATGAGGGTAGTGGAACATTTGAACAAGTTGCCCAGAGAGGTGGTTGAGGCCTCATCCCTGGAGATATTTATGGTGAGGTCTTACAGGGCTCTGGGCAACCTGATCTAGTTGAGGATGCCCCTGATGACTGCAGGAGGGTTAGATGGGATGACCTTTAGAGCTCCCTTCCAACCCAGGTGATTCTATGATAAGAAATAACACCTAATTGGATAATACTACTGTAATTCAGGGATCTGGGATTTCTAATATTCCCAGCATGCTTGGAAAAGTGTATTCTAATGGAAGAGTTCAGTAGACTGGCCTCAATACTTGAAGAGAGCAACAAAGAACAATCTGAACTTCCATATGTATTAGTGTACATTAGCCATTAGACAAACCATTCGGGGACAGTCAAGCAATCTTCTGAGAATCCCTCCAGTGTCCCACATTGCAGGATTAGTGCAGCCTGTGGAGCAGTTCAAAAGATTCCTGCCTCTCAGGTGGAAAATACCTTACAAAATGAAACCATAGCAGTCTTTGTAGTGGACAAAAGTCACTGGTGTTAAGATATTGTAACAGATACTGTCCCTAAAGTAGGGCGATTTCAAAGAAAGCAGCCATGTAAAAATAGTGCTGCTGTTCACTGTCAACCAAATATTCTTTTAGTAGAAAAAGCTACAAAGAACACTCTCCAAACAACTACAAAGGAGCAACAGCTGTACTCAAGCAACACCTGTACACAAGCTTCGCTAAATGTAAAGGCTGAAGGAAAGGAAGCATGCACTTGCAACAGAAAGTGAACACCACACTTAGGCTTATGGTAGTTGTACTTCTGTAGGGGAGGAGTAAAAAGACTAACGAGCACAAGCTAGCTGCTGAAATCATGATTAGGTAGTATGGTGTGGTTAGAGTCTGCAAGTGGCTGCAAAATAGCTTTGACTAAGTCTTGCAGGTGAACACTGATTTGAACAGCTGACATCCGAATCGGTTGGTAGCTTAGCTTTCATGGTACCATGCCTGCTGGGGCTCAGCCTAAAGCCTCTTTAAGCTCAGCTTTCCTCCAAGGGTGAATACCATGGATTGAATATTAAATAAAACATTTTTCTCGTTTGTGACTTTGCATGCAAGTACATTTTCCATGGAAGCTCTTATATGCTACAGCTGACATTGAAACTTTTACATTTAGTCAGTGATAAAGAAAACTTTATATATACATATTCACATCAGCTGTGATATAACAAGGTTCTGTGCTGGTCATTGCCCAAAACAAGTGTTTCTGGCATACAAACAAGCTGATAGTTAAAACCACTTCCAAACAACATTAAAGATATGCTATTGAAAAACATCCCAAAATGACATTGTCCTTCATGCAGTGTCCTTTATGCAGGCCAGTAGGAAAACAACTGCCAGCTAAGCTTTTAACAACACATATGCTCAGATTGTGCTGGTTTCTGTTAGATTCAGCTATTGATGCAGCAGGTCACAATGCAATTTAGAAGCAATTAAAAGGTAATGAATGTGCTGAACTGAAACCTCTGCCTGGGAGGCCTTTTCTGTGTACAAGGGAAAGCAGATAGATTTGTGTCCTTCAGTAGTTTCTGCTAGTAAAATGGTAAAAGTGAAAAGCCTCTGAAATGGGCCTCAGATGTCTGAAGGACAGGCTGTTTTTGTGAATACAAACACTACTGAAGTACTGCCACAGACCAGCTTAAACTCCTACATATAAAATCAAAGCAGGGCCTTGGACTGGTAACCATTCCAGTATTGTCTCTGTGTAATAAGGCTTTGGGGAAGAAGGCAACTGACACTGCCTTTTGGATACCACACAGCTTTCATACGCTGCTGCTGAGCTGTGGGATTTAATATCCCATTAAATATCTGTATACTCAATGACAGTATGTGTCAAACACCAATTAAAACAATTAGTGTATTAAGCCACATGTATTCAGAGTTGCTTAATGGTGTTTGAAAGATTTACCTGAAGTCACCTCTCCCAGTTCTGTTCACATTAACGTTATTGGGCCTGTATCTCCAAGCACTTCAATGATATTCACAACCGGACAATCAGGTGCACAAACTATGTACATAACTGGTTTGATTTTTTTTAATTTGGGTGTATGTTACCTTACTGTCCTAGGTTGGGAACTACAGGGTTAAAAATCCTCTAGGGACTAGAAAATTGTTATTTAATCCCATAATTTTGCTACCTCTTTATAAACACACATCGAGGCCAACTTGCCACCCTCTCCCTCCAGCCTGCTGTTATCGGGACAAACATGTAAGGACTGGGCCTGTTTTGGGGCCTCCAGAGGCTTTTTGTTTGGGCCTATGGATGGCAGAGGCATTTAGTGGGGAGAGGGGAGGGGAGGACTGGAGCACTGGGGATAATAGATTTGGTTTTGGGAACGGGAAAGATTTAAGGGGGTTACTGTGATGTGCTGTGTATTCTCTGTAATTTCTTTGTATCTTTTCTTTTCAAAATATAATTCTGTTTTATTTTCCAGTTCATCTGAGGGTCTCATGCTGTTGGCTCTTTAAAAACCATGACACCTTACCTTTTCGGTCTGTCGAGCATTCTTGTTGGAACTGATTTATTAACGAGCTTTAGACCTCAAGGCAAAATGACATTAAGGATGCCAGTGTTTTGAGTATCGAAATGAATGTCCCATGGAAATACTGAAAACAACTTTCATACTGCTTTTAAACATATTCACACCTATGTGTAAGCAGACTTTTAAAACTTCAGTGACTAAAAATTCTTTAATTCAAGACAGACATAAAGAGCGTATACAGAGAAGTTTGAAAATAGCTTCCTAGATAACAGCAAGACAAGACTACATTTCATAGAGATCTCTTCCAACCTAGTTCATTCTAAGATCGTCCAGTCCAACCTATCACTGAGCCATATCCAGTCAACTAGGCCATGGCACTGAGTGCTTCATCCAGTATTTTCTTGAGCATCTCAAGGGATGGCGACTCCATCACCTCCCTGGGCAGCCCAATTCAACGGCAAATCACTCTGTGAAGAACTTCCTCCTAATATCCAGCCTATACCTGCCACAGCACAACTTGAGACTTGCCTGGGAGAAGAGACAGACCCCAGATAGTTGTAGACAGCAATGAGGTTACCCATGAGCCTCCTCTTCTCCAGGCTAAACAACCCCAGCTCCCTCAGCCTCTTCTCACAGGGCTTGTACCCCATGCCCCTTACCAGCTTTGTTGTCCTTCTCTGGACACATTCCAGTACCACCAACTTCTCTCATTTGTGTCTAGCTGCATATACTTTTACACATCCATACTAGCACCAGAGTTCCCTGCCTCTTCTCATGGTAATTCATCCCTAGCAACAACTATAGCAGCAGAAGACCTGTGTTTTACAAATACATGCAAGCAGTTTACACCCAGGTTAGTCAGAGCTCATTTCAGCAATTATTGACAGTTTCAAAATTTCTGCATATAAGGAATAAAAATATTAATTGTAGTACACTCTGTTTTGTAATTTGAGTGGTTCACAAACCAAATTGTATTTCTTGAAACCAGTTTCAGACAGTTGGAAATGAACTATATTAACTTTGGTGCTTACAAGCCGGGATCCCACAGACTGGTGTGCAGGACCAGATGATGGGAATGGTGGCAGTGGCACTGTCAGTGGTGTGAGGATCTGCCAAAAACCTGCTGTGCCTCTCTGGCCACCACAGAGGCCTGGCAGAGTCAGAATAAAGAAGGAAAAAACAAGGTATCAGAGCACTGTCATGCCTGGCTCTGGATTCTGTAGAAATTAGTATTTCTAAGGCTATAGAGAGAATAAATTAATAGAAAGCTAAAAGTGCCTGGGGGTAGTTTCCCAGTTTGGTTTTTTGTGGTTGAATTATTTCACGACAGAAGATAACTGCACATAACATCATTTAATGCTATAAGGCACTATTTGGAAATAATTTATTTTAGCTGCCCATAGAAATGTGATGAAATCCTGTTAAAGAAATTATACCTGGACTACCTCTTAAAGGTGGTTTACAAATATAGGTATTTTGAGAAGGCGATTCTAGAATAGAAGTTAGCTCTGTTACTTGGTAACACTGAACAGTCAACACACTACATCCAAGAACTCTCTAGCATGTAAAGTTTTGTCAGAAAACATGCTGGCTCAAAACAAATTACCATTTTGACAGGATATACTGAAATGTGGACAACAGAAAAGCAGAGAAAGCTGGAATGAAAGAAAAAGTTACAGTAATCAACCTCAGAAGTGGAATTCCTAATTAAGATAAATACTGCACCTCAAACATGCAGATAAATATCTACACAGTCTAACTAAGGTCAGGAATCAAGCATGGATCTCGCCCTTCAAGTGCAGCACTCAAGGCATTTGTCTGATACACTTGGAAAATTATCCTGCATGATCTGGAAATAAGGAAAGCAACTGGCTAAGAAAGGCTGAAATGCCCCCAAACTCCTGCAGCAGCAACCTACAGAACATGATGTATAGAGGTGAATGACTTTTGGAATATAAATTGAAACTGAACTAACTCAAATTGGGGTGGGGAGAAAATGAGTTAACTGATGTGTGGAAGCTGCTGTGGTTAAGCAGGCAACCAAATAGCTGTAGTTTCCCCTTCAGTGTCCATTTGCATTATACATTTGCACTGCTGTGAAGTTCCTGTGGATTAATTTTCTCTTGTATAAAAGTATGCATGATTCTGCAAATTAGTAACAGAATTATAACTCTTTGGTGCAACTTCTGTGAGCTAATTGTGTGTAAGGGCTAAATTAAACCTGGAGTCGCACACTTTGCTTCTGATTCAATAAGGCACTTACACTGCACTTAGAGTAAGTGCATTGACTTCTATCTTTGAAGAGTATGTATCATGTGCTAGATCAGCGCTTGGTAATCTGTTGTACCTAGACCTCTGCCCAGGAGATAACTTCTCCTTTCCTTGGACATCCTACCTGCTCCTTGTACTCCTTAAGTCCTCAATTCTTCAGATACCTTTTTCTGTTTGTCAATATATCAAATAATCTTTCTTTTTCTGGTCTCTTCTTCCACCACACATAGCTCTGCCTCTGCCCTCTACCTCTATAGGGCCTCACTATTCCCTGTCTCCTGCTGCCTTGGGTTGGCTTTGGCACATCTTGTTAACCACGTGCCTCTTGCTGTCTGGGGATGACAACACTTCAGCAGCAGAGCTCAAAAATTTGCAGTGTTGCCAATTGCAAACTCTAATGCGGAACACTGAACTGAATGTTGTGGTCCTGTCTTAGCAATTAATTCAGTTCCTTTGAGATCCAGAAAAGAAAAAAATTACGGCAGATGCAAGTCGTCGGCCAAATATAAACTGGAGTTGCCCTAAAAAGATTCATTTTCCACTGGACATGAAGAATGCTGAAATTACAAACAACAAGCTTTTCCCCACAGTCTTGTGTCTAGCAAGGTTTAGGATTCAAGTAACTGGTGATGAAACAATATAAAAAGTTAATGATGCAAAACCACAACAGCGTTTCTGATCAAAAAGTCTGGTCAGAAAAATCCTTCATATCAAGTTAACATTTACAAGAAGTCCTGAGCTATCCAGAATGAAAAGACAGGAAAAGGCTGATTATTATAATGAAAGAAAGAAAGAAAGAAAGAAAGAAAGAAAGAAAGAAAGAAAGAAAGAAAGAAAGAAAGAAAGAAAGAAAGAAAGAAAGAAAGAAAGAAAGAAAGAAAGAAAGAAAGAAAAAATAAAAATAATGAGAGAAAGAAGGTAGGTATTCAAGTACAATGGAAAATTGAAAGAACCAGATGAGCATCAAAAGACAGAAGGAAAAGCTTCCATAGCTGGGGTTGTAGAAAAAACTCAGTTAAGAGCCATAGGAAAGAATTCAGAGTTATCAGCTCCTTAACTGCTATTATAATTTTAGTGCTGCTTTCTCCATTATACTCACAGTCCCTGATCCGCTCCCAAGCATACAATTTACTTTTAAACAATTGAAACCATGTTTGCTGACCCCCCTCCCAGACTTAGGGACATACTTGATTGTAATAATTCAAATGCTTTCTTGAACTGAGACACCAGTGCCCTCAATATATTCTCCCCTCCATTACTCAGTGTACCCTATCTTTCCTGATTTATTGTCACAATATCAACAATAACTACCCAAGAAGTTTTTCTGTGCTTGAGATAGAAGTCCAAAACCAATTTATGTTGATAGTTGATCCTGCTTTCAAAACAAATTTATTGAAGTTTAACTTATTTTTCATGCTTTTTATCTGTTTAATAAAACGTCACTGTTTCCTGCTTCAGCAGTGTGCATCAAACCATACAGCTCTCCACAGAGGGTTATTTCTAGCACATTATATGCTAAAGCATGACTATTCTTCAATATCCCTCAACAATCAATTAAGCATGAAACAAAGTCCAACACAGAGTCAATGGTTTCATTTTTTCCCTCATACCAATGGTTTCAAATTTTTCCTCATACCCTTTGAGTGAACAAGTACTGAGGACATGTGAAAACCCAGAGAAATGGTAATAGAAAAATGTTTTTAAAATGTTTTAGGCTCATGCTGACTTACACAGTACTGCTCCTCAGCATCAGGGTTTTTTGTCCAGGTTAACTGATAAAAATCAGAGAGACATTCAACGAGATGTTTAACTTTAAGCCATTATTAAAAGACATTGGTTGTATTTCAATCTCAATGGTCAAATAGAACACCAGTGTTCTATTTTCTTGTCATATGATCCTAAAATGGGGGCTCAGAAGTAGTGGATCAGAAATCCACCACATCAGGCCATCATGAACAGACACTGAATACACAATTAGCTTTTCTGCTCATGACCAGTAGTCTGGACTTCAGAGCAACGTTTCAGTGCACAAAGATTTTCACAGGTAAATATTTTCAGACATGAGCTTGAATTCTCAGCAGCTCTGCAAATACTTCTACCTAGCCACCACGCAAAGAGAACAGAAATTTTCCCACATGCCCTGCAGCTACAGAAGCTCTGCATGCACACTCGAACAGGTGCACTTGCGGAGAGTTCAGCAGAAAGTCTCCAGCGCTGGGGCTCTCTTCAGAGATGATTTTCTGCATAGGACGAGTCCGGGAGAAGCCGCATGCCCTGTAGGTGGCAGTGTCTTTTCGCAGTGTTCCGCCAAGGAAACACTCCCTCAGATTTTTATTCTTGATGGTGAACGGATGGAGGAGTGAGGGCGGCAAGACCAGAAGCCCCATTTATGACCCCGGCAAGACAAATCTCTGATCTTTCAAAGTTTAGCACCATCAGAATCTGCAGGGATTTTTTTGCTACTACGTTTCTACGCCATTAGATAGTTTGTTGACCTTACTGCTCCTTTTTGTCACAGTGGCCCTACACCTGGACAACAGTAAGCGTCACAAGCAAATCTATTTTCCAGCACTATTAACTTTACTGAACACTTGATTTTCCTTGAAAAATGCCATGATATTTTGGGGTAATCACTAAGTTACTTTCTAGAAGGTGGAGACTCATGCTAGCGTATGCCGAGTGTACACAGGCATTTTGTACAGCTCAGTCTTCTTTGCTATTCACAAAAATGAGGCTGCCAAGGGCTAGGAGGAAAACAGGAAGTTAACAGGAACAAAAGGAAAGATTACTTAGTGTCACATATGTGGTAGGTTAAAACTTACACACACACAAGAAGGACATGGAACTATTGGAGCAAGTCCAGAGAAGAGCCACAAAGATGCTCAGAGGGCTGGAGCACCTCTGCTATGAGGACAGGCTGAGAGAGTTGGGGCTCTGAAGCCTGGAGAAGAGAAGGCTTCGGGGAGACCTTATAGTAGCCTTCTAATATCTGGAAGGGGCCTACAGGAAGGCTGGGGTCTTGTAATGACAGGACGAGGGGTAATGGGTTTAAACTGGCAGAGAGGAGATTTAAACTCGATGTTAGGAGGAAGTTCTTTCCACTGAGGATATTGAGATATTGGAACGCATTGCCCAGGGAGGTTGTAGATGCTCCCTCCTTGGAGGTGTTCAAGGCCAGGTTGGATGGGGCCTTGAGCAACCTGTTCTAGTGGGAGGTGTCCCTGCCTATGGTGGGGTGCTGGAATTGGATGACCTTTGATATCCCTTCCAACAGTTCTATGATTCTAATGAAATTTCCCAGACCAGCTCACATGGTTTGGATCTAAGATAAAGCTATATTTACAGCAAATCTGGATTTACAACCATATACACATAATATATTTACAAGTATTTACAACCATAATATATTTACAAGTATTTACAACCATATACACATAATATATTTACAAGTATTTACAATTATATACAATTTAGAAACCCAAATTCCCTCTAAGACAGAGAAACTGCACAGAAGGGACTCAAAGCCTCTCTCTTTCTCCCTCTCTCCCAGAGAAACAATCAGCAAAAGCTTGGTTACTGGTTAGTAGAAGTTATTAGAGAGGAGGAAACGGAGAAGTGAAAGGAGAGGTGTCCCAGAGGAAAGAGAGACAAATTGATACATTTTTACTTTGTATCGAATTTTGTTTACAAAGTCTATGAAGTGTTATGTTACAACAGAATGCTGTACTGGTAATTTTTCTGTAAATAAAGCTGATCATGTTTCCATCCCTGAAAAAAACACCAACACTTCACACTTCTGTTCTTAAAAAGAACTAAGAACATTTACCAAAAATGACACTGCATTAATTATTTGCCTTGGGCTTTCCATTATGTTGGACTTCATAAAATAGTGGATGTATGATTGCACTAAGTCCTGTACTGCACAATACATGTACCACTAAGTTACTGACCTTTAACATCCCATTGGAAAGGACAAGTTCATCTAGACATGTAATTTTATGCATTTCTTTCTTGCTCTTTGCTATGACCAGGACAAAAACAGTATCAAAAAACATACCATTAGAGCCTATGCATACATGCCCCCATCTAGTGCTTGGCCCCAGTTCATAGCTGTTCTTCTAAAAAGCTGAATTTGAAGCTATACCAATGTGAACTTTCACACTGCATGCCTCCACTGTTTTCTCCTTCTGGGGCACTGTTATTCAAAGAGTAGAGGCAGGAGTGCAGGAAATGGAAGCCTTTTGCTATAGCACTGCTCACAGTGTCAGCAGCCTCCTCCTCAACCAGCAGCTGCCTGTGGATCCAGCTCCATGCTCCTCAACATCTTTCATTGTTCATGTTTCAAGGTTGCAATAGGGGGACTTGCCAGAAGGTAGTTGAAAGCTGGGGATAAGCTTGAACCCTGTTCTAGCTGTAGGCACATTACTATGGCTCCCACAACTATGAAAATGTGAAGGCATGGCTAGAAATTAGCATGTCACTCGAGCAAGGGCAATCCTGGGCAGGGGCACAGCCCTAAGGAGATTGCTGTAAATGCCCTTTGCTCCGGAGAAGGCAGCAGCATATACATATACAGCCTATAAGCACGCAGTTCTCTTGTTAAAATTTATATGTATGCCTTCTATATATAGTTCATACATACATAAATTGAATAAACTTCTATTATACACCTAAACATACTTGGGCTAAAAAGGTTTTTCCAAGAGACAGGTAAGAAAAACTGTTCAGAAATATCCTTTTAAATTAAGCCTCAAACATTATATAACATTACCATGAAGTCAGACTAATTCGAGTTTTCAGAGCCCTTAATCTGTCATGCTCAATAGTTACTGGATTACTTCCTTCCATTTAGCGTGCTTGTTCATTTGTTTTGCTTTTTAGCTCATTTCTAGATCTTTCTGTAACTATGAATAAATATGCCATTATTGCTGAACACCAAATGGTTCTCCTTCTCTCCTTGTGCCCTTCCCTAAGCTGCCAATATTCTCCTAAGAGCTGCTAAATGATTGCCTCTCAGGAGGAATTCAGTACCTGTTCTGGTCAACTTCACAGCTCACATTTTCTTTCTCTTTTGTTTAGAACCAGGCAGGTGCATGCCAGCATATTTCTTTATTGCTGCTTTTGCATGTTTCTGTGGTGGCACTTCTCAGTCAACAAAACCTGGGTATCAAACTCATAAAATCACAGAATCACCGATGCATTCGGGTTGGAAAAGACCCTTGGAATCATCAAGTTCAGTGATAAGCCTACTCTACAAGTTCACCCCTACACCTTATCCACCACATTTAAATGAGTTTTAAACACATCCAGGGTCAGTGACTCAACCACATCCCTGGGCAGCCCATACAATGTCTGGCCACTCTTTCAGTGAATACATTTTTCCTAATGTGCAGTTTAAACCCACACAGTCACATCTTGAGGCTATTCCCTCTTGTTCTATCTACTAGCATCAGCCTCTCCAGAACCTCCTTTCAGGCAGCTCTAGACAGCAATGAGGTCTCCCCTCAGCCTCTTCTTCTTCAAAGTAACCAGCTCCAGCTCCCTCTGTTGCTCTTCATATGATTTATTTTCCAGGCCCTTCCCCAGCTTTGTTGCTCTCCTCTGTTGTGGAGCACTCCAAATTCCCTCCTCCTTCCCCCCAACTCTATCTCCAGAGATTTGAATGGGGAGGAGAATAAGGCATGAAAAACTGCTTTCCCCCACCCTGTGGGCTTGAAGGGGGGACAGCAAAACGTGCTTTTTCTACATGTGTACTGACTCATGTGGAAGCCTGTGCTGGAATCAGGCTGGTGGTTGGCTAGGATCTTCATGCCCAGTATGTGTGGCAAGTGAACATTTTGTCTAGAAAAAGCATAGAGTAAGGGAAAAGGCATGATGTTCCTGCCTTGACAAAGTCTTCTCTTTCCACCTTTACAGAGTTCCTGTTTTGCAGTGTTCACATCTTTGGTCCATCCCTACTTCGGATGGCTTTTATTTTTGAATGGCTCCATTTTTGCACCACTCCTACATTTGGACAGTGCCCCACTTAAGCACCATTCTGTGCAAATCTGCAAGTCCTCAGGTCCATTTGAGAGAGAGCTGCCAGCAGTATCCAGACCCAGCTTCTCTTGGACCATACTGCGGCATCACTTCCTACTGCTACCCTGAGCTGGGGAAGACACCAGCAATTTGGCTTTCCCCCCGTGCTGCTGAGGCAGTGATGCTTCCACGATCATCCCACTTGCAGAACCGATGTGTGAGACACCTTCGACTTCATTGGGTCTTTCAACTTGCCTTGGACTTTTGCCATTTGGATCCACAATTTGATATTGCTTGCAGCATCAGAAGGCAACCTAAACTAGTTCTGTATATAGTCTGGGGGTGGGGTTTTCAGGAAAATAAAAATAATTCTGTTTTTATAATTCCTGCCTTGTCCAATTAATACCCCAAACCTCCACAACATCCTCTACATTGGCTCCAGAACCTCCACATCTCTCTAGTATTAAGGTGCCCAAAACTGAACACAACTCATGAAGTGTGGCCTTTTCCAGAGCCAGGTAAAAATCTAATATAATACATCACTTATGTGGTCACAGTTGAAAATAAACAATCTAAATTAAGATATTAAAAACGTAATTATATGATACTTTAAAAAGAATCAGAATTGGTTAAAAATTAATCTTTGCAAAGAATACTTCACCTGATATGGGTATGCTAGCCATCAAGAAACACTAATGGCGGGAGCATGTGCTAAACCATATCCCTCTCCTGGGCCAGTGTTAACAGATTTGAATTCTATCTAGGAATTTTAAGTCTTCGCCCAGCAACCGATGGCAGTGCAGGAGTGGACCTGGCAAGATCACACACAGTAACTTTGCTTGATTCTTCTGTTCACTTGCCTTTGGACCCTTACCTCCTAAAATACATGCTCTTTTGTTAGGCAGGTCATCTACCACACTGACGGGTCTTTTTGTTTTGCCTAGATTTTTTGATGCAGATAGTAGAGAAGAAATTAAAATCATGGCATGGACTCCTTTTTCCCCCTGTACTGTTCCAAAAGGTAGTCAGATTGCTTAATTGATTTTGATCCCTAAAGGAGCTGACACCCCTTCCATCTGTGAGCAAAAGAGACAAAGAGAATTTGGATCTACAGGGGATCCACAGATTTTATGGGTTCAGGCAATTTCACAAAATCATCCAATGTGTCAGTGTTCTCTTGTCTTTAAAGGTCAGCAACTAACAGTAAGTGGGATAATAGATACAGAAGCTGATGTCACTGCGATATCTCAGACCAAATGGCCTCCATGTTGGCCTTTAAATGATGTACCCCAGACACTGGCAGGCACAGGGGGATCAGAAAAGAGTTGTCAGAGTAGTGAGATAATTCAAATTAGAAATCTTGAAGGATGTGTAGCCTCAGTTAAACCTTTTGTGTTACCAGTACCTCTGGTCCTGTGGGGATGGGATGTACTATCACAATGGGGAACGTTCCTTCAGATGCATTTTTGGGGGAGGGCATTGAGACACGCAACACCTTGTGGTTGTCATGGAAGAAAAATACTTCTATTTGGGTAGACCAATGGCCCCTGTCACTAGAAAAGCTTTGCGCACTTCAAGAGTTAGAATCTAGGAAAAAGGTCATGTTCTGTCTTCTACTAGTCTATGGAATTCACCAGTCTTTGTTATCAGAAAACAAACAGGCAAGCGGCGCTTACTCCATGACTTGAGAAAAATTAATGATGCTATGGAAGATATGGGGGCCCTCCAACCAGGGCTACCCTCCCCTATCATGATTCCTAAAAATTGGCATTTGACTATTATTGATCTTAAAGATTGCTTTTTTAACATTCCATTGCATCCAAAAGATGCTCCTAAATTTGCTTTTTCAGTTCCTAGCATCAACATGCAAGGTCCATTGCAGAGATATCACTGGGTTCTTCTGCCACAGGGAATGAAAAACAGCCCCACGATTTGTCAATGGTATGTAGCTAAGACACTTAGTCCAGTTCGAGTTGCAACACCTGATGTGTTAATATATCACTATATGAATGATATTCTTGCGGCTGCACGACATCAGGATGTTATGGAGAAAGGTGTAGCCTTTGTCACAACTGCTGTTACAGACACAGGTCTTTGCGTTGCACCAGAGAAAATTCAGTGAACATCACCGTGGCAATACCTGGGTTGGTGAATATAAGGGCTCAAACTATAATCCCTCAGCCCTTGCAGATAAAAGAGCTCATAAAAACATTGCATGATGCTCAGAAGTTACTAGGAACAATAAATTGGGTTCAACTGCAGAATGTTGCTCTAGTTATAGCAAGTAGGCAAGACCATCGATGGGCTCCTGAGCTACCTTTTAACCTGATTCTTTTAAATCCTGCACAGAGACCTCTAGCACTGATATATCGGTGGGATCATCAGGAACCGGATCCATTGTTGCTTACTGAACAGATCTTTTTGCCTAATCAGCCAACAAAAAGAATCTCCATGCGGCATGAAATGTTTGCCATGCTGATTGCTCAAGCAAGGCAGAGATTGATGACATTAGCAGGTATGGATTTCTCTTGCATCTACCTGCCTGTTACAGTATTTATATACAATGGCTATATCAACAGTCAAATGATTTTGCTATGGCATTAGCTGACTATGTCAGCCAGCTTAGCACTCATCCACCACATCTCAAATTATTTGCAGCAGATTTTCGCATAATACCAGTGCCCAAAAAGAATAGTCAACCATTACATGCTCTTACAGTTTTTACTGATGGGTCAGGAAAAACACACAAATCAGTTGTTTTGTGGTGGGATTCTAAATTTAGCAGGTGGAATTCTCACATAGCTATGGTTCCTGGTTCTTCTCAAATAGCTGAATTTGCCACAGTTGTTTGAGTCTTTAAAAAATAGTCTCTACCATGACCATTAATGTCATCACAGATTCAGCTAATGTTGCAGGAATTGTTGAGCGAGCTGAAGCAGTGGTGTTGCATGAGATATCACATCTTGATTTATTGGTTCTGTTGCAGGAACTGTTTTTTCTCTTAGATTCTTGCTCTCATTGTTATTTTGTTATGCATGTAAGATCACACACTGCTCTGCCAGGGTTCATCACAGAAGGGAATCGTAAAGCTGATTTGCTGACACTACCAGTGCAGGTGTTACCAGACCGATTAGCACAAGCTAAACTTAGCCATTCCTTTTATCACCAGAATGCAGGAGAGGAGAACTGAAACGACAGTTTGGGCTTTCCCTCAGCAGGCATCTAATCTTGTTGCTGTATGTCCTGATTGTGAACATCATTCTTTTCCCTCTGTAGCAGGAGGAATCAATCCTCAAGGATTGTGAAGCTTACAGTTGTGGCAGATGGATGTAACACACTGTCCAGAATCTGGTAAATTAAAATACATACATTCTTCTATTGACAGTTTTTCAGGTGCTTTATATGCTTCATGTCACACAGGAGAAGACGCACTTGATGTTCAAAAACATCTCATGCGTGCTTTTGCTACCCTGGGTGTTCTGTCTCAAATAAAAACAGATAATTGTCCTGCATACATCTCTAAAACTATAAAAGAATTTTTTAGCCTCTGGGGTACCACCCATGTTACTGGTGTTCCCCATTCCCCTACAGTTCAATCTTTGATTGAACACTCACATTGGTTTTTAAAGCATATTTTGCAACAACAAAAAGGGGGAATAGGGGCGGATAGCCCAGAGGAGTGGTTACAGAAAGCTTTATATGTCTTTAATTTTTTAAATTGCTCATTATTAGATGAAAATCCTCCAATAATTCAACATTTTAGTGGGAACATGTCTTTTGAGATTCAGATTAAGCGTCCAGTATTGATTCGTGATCCTGAAACTGGTAAAATCTTGGGCCCTTATCTTCTTGTCATGTGAGGGAGGGGTTATGCTTGTGTTTCCACAGGAAAAGGTCCAAGGTGGATTCCAGTGAAGTTTGTGAAGCCTTTTTGTGAAACTTTGACTCCATCAACAAAGGAACCTGCAATGCAGTCAACAGAAGACAATCCTGAGCATCCATCTTCTCAACAGTCATCAGAGTTTGTTGAAGTCATCAAGAAGTCTCTGACATCTAAGGAAACATTGTCAGAACTTTAGCAGTGACTGTATTTTGATTTGTAACCTTTGACAGTATGATTGGGTATTGACTGTAATGGGATGGGGACCTCAGATTCTCTGGGATAGTCCCTTCCCTCCTTTCCTTCCTAAAGAAAATGCATGGATTACATTAGCAAATGTGACAGGACAGGACACTGTGTATAGTCACTGCTTCTCCAAGAAATCCCTTTTCTACATGTCGTGTTGGATTACCACTGGACAATTGGCCAGTGCCCCCAGATAAAATGTCAATTGTTAAGAAGAGTAATCCTGCTAAGGCTTGGGATGCATGGGTTCCTTATTTGCCATCAGCAAAGTTAGAACCACAAGAATTTGAACTTTTGGGGTCTGTAAAAATGGATTTTTGTGTTAACTATGCAGGAAAGGATCAGTTTAAGGTTTGGGATGTTTCTGCTATCCATCCTGTTTTTAGAAATGAGAGTGTGTGGTGTAATAAGACAGCAAGAAACATATCTAAATATAGCAATACCCCCTTGCAATTGCTGCCAGGGATATTTTTCATTTGTAGAGACAGAGCTTGGGCTGCTATCCCTTCATATATAAAAGGAGGTCCTTGTAGCTTAGGGGACCTCTCTTTGTTAACCCCAAACATATCTACAATTTTACAGCATCGCTTTTCATATAGAGTTAGAGGTAGACATGGCATACATGCATATACTCCTAATTGTGATGGTTAGAGTTTTGGTTTTTTAGCCAGATTCCCTGTTGCTCTTTTTGTACCAGGGCCAGCATCTGAAAGAGCATTAGCATTCTTAGATAAGCTTGGCTGTTGGCTTGCAAAACAAAGTAATGCTATAAGTAAAGCTTTGATAGGGTTATTATTAGATGTTAATAGTGTTAGACATGCTACTTTGCAAAATAGGGCAGCTATAGATTTTTTCTTTTAGCACAAGGATATGCATGTGAAGATTTTGAAGGTATGTGTTGCATGAATCTGTCTGACCACTCAAATTCTATACATGCTAGTATCCAACAACTGAAGAATGATGTATCAAAGCTCCAAGAAGAAGACAGATGGGATTAGTTGGATAAGATTTTTGGAGGATGGGGATTGACAGGATGGCTTAGAAGCTTAGTAAATACTGCTGTGTATGTGCTTGCTGTTTTTATTATAATGATAGTATTTTTGCCTTCTATATTACAATGTCTGCAGAGAATGATGGAAAACTCGATAAAGAAAATTCTATTTGTGCAACAGAAAGTGGGAGATGAAGGCAATGCTTTGTTAGGCTTTGCTCAGAATACCGAGAGACTGATGCACAAGGATGTTTTGAGTTTAGTGGGACAAAAACCATGGGTACAGGGTGCAACTGAGCTAGTGGAAAAGTACTGGTAGAACACGGATAGATAAATGTGAAGGATTAAAAAGACGTAAGACCAGAACCTTGGCAGATGTTTTTGTATTAGAGATAGCTACTGTCTGGGAACCAAATTATGCCAAGTAGAAAGAATGTAAGCTTTGCCCAAATACGGGCTTGAGTCCCGATAAGGTGTTATTAGCCAATAGCTTGATATACACAGTGAGTGAGAAATTATACTATTGGCTGAGAGAGGTAAACACAGTGTGTCACTTCACCAAAGTTTTACTGAGAAAGAAAAAAAAAAAAAGTTGTTTTTAAGAACTGTTCTGAAAGCAACTAGATAGCAGATGGCTTCTGTCCATTCTGGGCTGTGGCTGCTTCTCTTGCATGGTCTCCTTTGTCTCTCTGTCTTGGTAGCTAATTCAGAGTAATTCTACTAAATACTTTCCTGCTACTAATCTCCCTGGCCCATCTACTTCAGCTTATATGCAGCATCAACTGGTGGTGAGATAAGACTGAGGAAGGGGGGAAAGGTGGTAGGGGGTGTTTGGTTATCTTGGAGATTTGGGTCTCTGGGAGGGGTGTGGCATCTGTATTACCTTTTCATTGTACATATCTGTAAATATCTGGTTATACCTTGTAAATATTTGCTTGTATATTGTGCATTGCTGTAAATATAAAGTTTCATTTATTAACTTCCAGTTTTTTGAGTCCTAGCCGGGGTTTTATAAAAGGTGGGGGGGCAGGTAACTTCACATCCCCCATATTATGCCATAAAACAACTGCAGACTTGTCTGACAGCTCAGGCCTAGCTGACAACTTTAATCTGTCTCCAACAGCCTTTACAGTTGCTATCCCAAAGGTCCATTTATAACCCTTGGGATCTTTGAAATCCCTTTCTCTCAGAAAGTCAATACCCAAAATACAGGGTGCATTTAGACCTGTTATTTCTGCTTCCAACCTTGTCAATATGCAAGACCCTCCTGTAATTCCAGAAATAGTAACAGACTTCGTTCCTTTATGATTCAAGGACATTAATGTACATTGAGCACCTGTGTCAACTAGAACCCTGAATCTTCAAGGTACCAAGCCATCTAATATATACATTTTCAGTATATTCTATTATCTTCCTGGTCCCTGGCCTCCACCTGGAAAGAAGCAGGACCCTCCTGATGCTGACCATTGCAAGTACAGTTGGCACAGTGTTTAATGGTATTGTCTGAATCATTGGCAGAACCGTTTAAATCATTTGGAGAAACCAAGGCCACTACTCTTTTAGTCTCGTCACTTTGCAGTTCCTTCACTCTTTTCAGGAGAAGTGAGGTAGGTTTCCCATGCCACTTATCCATGCTCAACCATATTCCAGCATGAAGGTCTCCAGGGCAAGTCATCCCTGTTGGGGTACTGTAGTACCACAGCTGTCAATATGTGTGACCAGAGGTTAGAATTGCCCCTGAGGTGTCCTAAATGCTTATTTATGCCATTGTCTCTTGAAAAACTCCTAACTGCCTCACTGTCTGGGGATTTATTTTTACAATATCCATACCTCCATCCCAGCATCTGTTTATCCAACTCATCAACTGTTCTTGCTCTTTCTTTGTTTTAACTGGAGCAGTGGACTCTTCCATTTGAATCCGTCTGCTCATTACTATCTGTCTGATTCTGTTCCTTGAGTGGTGGTAGAATTGGGGCTGAGGCAGAGGGAACATTTCCCACAGCAGCAGCAGCCAGTTTGGCAGAGACAAATGGGGTAAAGCAGGAGCAGCAGAATTAGTGGGCTCACCTTCCAAGGACCCCACTGCATCCTCCGGTAGCTCTTCTGGTCCCCTGGTTGTGGGCAGGATCACCTGTGCCTCAGCATCTCCTTTAACAGAGGACACTTCAGTGTCAGACACTCTTCTACTAATTAAAATGTTCAAGCCATATTTTGCAAACTAGCTCCTAAGCTTTATCCATCTGAGGCACTTCGCCATATCCCACACCTTTTGCAACCAAATCTGGCGCTGCCCCCCACAGGGGATCCACCACTTTTACCTTTATTTTCTATTCAGTATTAAAGGGAACCAGATAGTTTCCTGACTCCACACCTCTGGGTCTGTGGGGTACAGGGTGTGTCCAACTAATTTTTCCCCTTTCAAAGGTTCTGAGGCAGGGTGTTTTGCTACTCTGCCAGCAACCCATCTGCCTGGAGCCCTGGCCTCTCCTCCCCTACTCTGGCTGCCAACTGCATCTTTTAACCCCTAACTCCCTGATACTGCCTCCAGAGAATGCAAAAACCTTACTTATAGCCTGTTCATTCCTGCATTTCTCTCTTCTTCAAACTACAATCAGATCTATAATACCAGCCAAAACCATCAAATTCAAACACACTTGGAGAACTCATCCCTCCCAGATAAATTTGACACCAGCAGAACGTATGGCATACTTTCAGCAACATTTCTAAACCCTAACACATCCATAACAAAATTTCCAACCTTTGTTAACACATCTTTGACCCAGTTCCAAACCGTCTTAGCAAAAAAAGAAACACACGTGTGTGGTGGTTTGGCAGTTACCTGCCCACCCCACCTTTTGATATAAACCCCGGCTAGGACTCAGAACACTGGAAGTTGATAAATGAAGCTTTATATTTCCAGCTTTGCACACTATACAAGCAGATATTTAAAAGGTATAACAGGTATTTACAGATATATACAATGAAAAGGTAGTACAGAAACACCACACCCCTCCCAGAGACCAAAATCCCCAAGAGGGGTGAACAACTACCCCTATCACCATTCCCCCCTTCCCCAATCTTATCTCACCACCTGTTGATGCTGGAGATAGGCAGAGGTAGATCGGCCAGGGGGCTTAGCAGTAGGGAAGAAATTAGTAGTATTACTGAGAATTAGCTACCAAGGCAGAGAGACAAAGGAACCATGCAAGAGAAGCAGCTGCAGCCCAGCAAGGTCTGAAACCATCTGTCTTATCTATGTTTTGGTTATACCTTTTTAAAACAACATTTTTTTTCTTTCTCAGTAAAGCTCTGGTGAAGTGACATACTGTGTTTTCCTCTCTTAGCCAATAGTCTAATTTCTTAGACAAATTCTCCAATTAGTTCCAAACCAGCACAATGTGATATTGTACCAGGGTGGTAAAGCACTGCTGAACTGACAAGATCAAAGCTGAAGCAATAATAGGCCACAAAATACCAAACAAACTCATTTTTCCTCAACTTCCTTATCCTGATTATAAATTAAAATGAAAACCAATCAAAAATGTTGCCCCACGTTGGGCACCAAAATTAATGTACTGGGTTAAAGTGGATTCTCCTCCCCCTTACCCGGTAGAATAAACTCACTACAATACAGATTCCTTTGGAAAGTCAGGAAAATGAAATTGTATTTTCTTCTTTTAAATTAAATATAACAGTATAAAAAGAAGAATATACTACTATAAGAAAAAAAAGAACCTTAAGGAGGATGGGGAAGGGGTCAAGCAAGGGTAAAGCAGCAGCAGCAGGGGGGAGATAGCAGCGGGCACAGCAGAAAGCAGCAAAGCAGGAGAACAAGCTGTGCTTCCAGACATAAGGCTCTTGATGCTCCAGTGAAATTATATTAACTTATCCATTCCTGCTGTTATATAGCCTATCCCTAGAATGTTCACCTCTTCACTACTTTTCCCTATGTCTGAGCTAGAACTCTAGTTCAAATGGCCACACAGACACACATTTTTACATACTTAACTGTCTTTCAGATTAGCACCTTCACTGGAGCTTCCTGTGGGATAGCACAAGCCTTCACACAAGCACAGGTGAGAAAGCCAAAGGAGTGGAATTGCTTTTTCTTGGTGACTGATGACTCTTAGGATGCCTCTGTTTTGCTGAGATGCCCAGATAGAGGAGAGCAAGTATGTGAGGGTAGTCAAGTCCCTTTCCTGGCTGAGTTATTACCCTTGAGGAAATTTGGACTTGTGAAATACACATTCCTGCTGAAGCATCCTGCAGCTCTTGTTTCACCTTGTATTCATGACTGCAGCCACCTCACCTTATTACACTTAAACTGGTCCAGCTCTGTTTTAAAAACCAATTAGTTTGTAGAGCCCACTGTACTTACTGGAAAGCTGCTACAGAACCTCTTAATTAAATTAGTTCTCAGCCAAATATCCATCGCTTACCAGAATACCCATTTATTCTTGAGTTAAATAGCTCTCTTCCCAGCAGAGCAAAACAAAAGCTGCAAAAGCAATCACTTTCTACAAGTGCATCAGAGGTGTAACATTTGCACATTTTTAGTCCTGTGTCCATGACAAGCATCTCAGTCACACTACTGGAACTTTTTATTTATCTGTTCCCGTTTGTTTCAGAAGATGAGTTCAGTTCTAGGTAACCAGAATTGCACCCAGATTCTCTGACAAGCGTCACTGCAGTACTTTGCACAACAGCATTAATATTTCCTTTACTCAGTTGGGTAAAGAAGAAAAATAAAAAAACTTTTGATGCATCCTGGAGGATCACATTAATCTCTGTCATGGGTCTGTTTCATTAGTCCCCAAGAGTTGTTCCATGAAAGAGTACACAAAGTGCTTCCCTCCCTAAGCCACTTCCAGTTGATGAGCTTCACACTTAGAGAAGAAATCCCTGTTGCTACTTCCAAAGGGCATGAATTTGCATTTTATATAACTGCATTACAATTTCATTGCCTCAAGTTCATCTGGTTGTTCCTTTATGGTATCTCCATTGACCTTTGCACTGGGACATATCCACGTAAGAAATACTAATCTGCTCTACTGCTTGGGGAAAGGCCCTGAATAGCTAAACCTTTCAGGCCACTGCTTTAATGTATTTGTAAAAACAGAATTGAAACAATAAAGAGGTACAATCAGAACTTCAGGTCTCAGAGAGCCATTTTTGTATACAAACACAAACTCAAGTACTAAGGTCCTATACATAAAATCATGAAGTGATCTTGATATTTGCTTTCATGTTTAAGCACTTTTTAACCTAGTGATTGTGGATAGAGCTTTACATTCCTGCCATCCTTACACAGACATGCTCTCATGTTTTAACAAGCACTTTAGAAACAGAGTCATATTCACTTATCCTTCTTAAGTATTATTTGATTCCAATGGTAATGGCATTATTCCAGAAGGTAAAAAACACACAAAGCCACTCCCCAAAACAACCAAACCAAACTCCAAAAACACAAAGAACTCCCCCTGTTAAAAAAGAAAATAGAAGGAAAAAAAAAAACACCCTCCCCGAAAATAAACCCCAAAACCCAAAAAAGACTTCAACTAAATTGTGTTTGTTGTATCTATTAGTGACATATGAACTGGTTGTTGATTGTTCTGACAGACCAATGTGACAGAGCAAAGCAGAAGCACATTAGGCTTGCTGGTAGAAAACAGTACAAATTGCAAGCACCAGACCGAGCAAACTCAGCTCTGTACTAACTAAAGCACTTGCTAGGAGCAAATCCAACATGCTCAGTTCAGATACCTGGGCACATGGGACAGCTCACACTCCAGCAATAGTGCACTGCAAACATTCCCTATTGGGTGACCGCCAGGGTGAACAGCTCCCCAGTCTGTTTTTCCAATTTGGAGGGCTGATTCTTGCTCTATGAAGCCCTTCTCCAGCAGGGAAGGATAGAAGGCAGCCAACCAGGGACACAACAGGATGCACACCTAATTAACAGTAACATAATGCAAGTACCTGCATCTCAGACACAAGCAGAGGAAGAAAAGATGAAATAGCTAATGATGCTATATTCTTACATCAAGAAATTTCAGTAATGGGGTAGAAATGTTAGTATGATTCAGTGCAAATGCTTAAATAAGGACTGCTTCAGAAACTGAATTCAAGAATCAAAGACCTCAGGGCTGAAATATGAAGGAAGCAAAAGGAACATGCCTTCATTGCCTCATTGTGGAGACTACATAGAAATATAAGTAGAAGACGAAGTGGAAGCTGAGAATTGGTGTTGAAAAACTATAGTTGGAAAACTAGGAAAAAAAAATAGCTCAGCTGGCATTGATGCAGATAGGTGACAATGACCTTCAAGCACAGACTCTGTCTTTTATATGATACAGCCACTGGAGGCCAGGTAGAAAACTCTCATCTATTTTTCAGAGTTTAACAAGGAATATATTCAACCAGAAAAAACACAACCCAACACTTCATTTAGATCATCTGCTCTTAATTAGCAACCACTAAATCCCAAACAAAGTTTGCATCCTGTCTCAGGGGCTGCACCCTTTTCCTGTCATGCATCTAACCACCTCTTGGATATCCATTTAAGACAGTGCTGAATCATCCAATTGCAGTCTTAACTCTTTTCATCTGTGTATTCCTCCTTCAAGCACAGAACCAGCCTGGATCTGCATTCAGCCATGCTGGTGTAACACCACTTGCTACCATTTCTCAGCTGTATTTCCCCCAGGGTGAAAAGAACATGTTAAGATTTGTCTTCCCTAACACAACTCTGAGATCTGTCAAGGGAGATGCAAAAAGCAAGGGGTACACAAAGCTGCTGTGCGTAGCAGGCCGTGTTCAGACTACATGTTGCCCTGGAGATGTACAACTGACACACTAAAATCTGCTTGCAAAATAAAATCAACACATGCATTATGCTGTCCTGTATTAGCAGTGTAACAATTAGAAGTAATATTCACATAAAAATGTTTAATATATTAAATAAATCCACCTACTTCTTCAGAGAGGAAAGGTTCAGCCTGTAGGTCTATTTAACACCTGGTTAAACACTACTTAACCTCACTGTGCCAGCCAACTTCTCTTCATATAAGCTGAATTTTGGCTAATAATGTCTCAATTAAACAGCAGTCATTGTCATTCACTATCATTAGGCTAAATTGGTTCCCTGGGACACGTCCCAATAAAGCAGCTACCCTGGTTAAATGCTTACCAGTTAAGTAAGATATGCAACACAGCAAAAGGTTTGTGAAAGAAGGAGGAATGCAACTGTTTTACCCCATTCTGTGTGTCTAATTTGCCAAGAACTTTCAAATCACATGCACCTCAGAACAGAAACTTTGACTATTAGTTTCTAAATCTATACATATATTTCTGTGTATGCATATGCACTCTACCTGATAGGAAATAGTAAATCCTGCTTCTGTCTAGAGCTATGATAATATATATAAAAAACCTTACAGAATGTCCTGTGATAGAAGAAATAGCAACATGGTGTAGGAACAATAAATTATGAGTAGAACTGAAATGCTGCATGGGAGCAGGTTCAAGAAGCTGATTTAGGATGTTCTGTGCTTAATATTAACAAGAGAAAAACACTTTTGAGAGTACCGAGTGAAAGCTTCTTGTCCCAGGTTGGGAATTATAGGGTTAAAACTCCTCTAGTGACTATGAGGAGAATGTTATTCAACCCCATAATTCTGCTATCTGTTCATAAGCTCACAGCAAGGCCAGCTCGTTCTCCTTTTCCTCCCCCTCCAACCGTGTCTGGGCAGGAGCTGTTATTGGGTAAATATGTAAGTAGGTAGGTCTGTTTTGGGGCTTAGGAATGGCAGAGGCATGGTGGGGGGAAAGGACTTGGAGCATTGGGGTTTATAGATTTAGTTTTGGGATGGGGAGTGTAGCGGGTTTGCAGTGATCTGCCCCCCCACCTTTTTAAAACCCCAGCTAAAACTCAAAAAAACACTGGAAGTTAATAAATTAAGCTTTATATTTACAGCAATGCAAATATACAAGCAAATATTTACAAGATATAACAAATATTTACAGAAATATACAGTAAAAGAGGTAATACACACACCACACCCCTCCCGGAGATGAAAATCCCCAAGAGAGGATAACCAAACCCTCCTACCACCTTTCCCCCCTTTCCCAGCTTTATCTCACCACCTCTTGATGCTGCAGATAAGCTGAAGATCAGAGAGATTAATGGTAGGAGAAAAGGTTAGTAGGTTTAGTGATTTTACTCTGAATTCAGCCAGCAAGACCGAGAGACAAAGGAAAAAGCTGCCGGAGCCAGCACAGACCCAAGCCAGACTGGCCCTCTGCTTATCTCATTTGTTTTGGGAACATTTCTTAAAACAGTTTATTTTTTTTTTCTTCTCTCAGTAAAACTTGGTGAAGTGACACTGTGTGTTTAACTCTCTCTCAGCCAATAGTCTAATTTCTCACTCAAATTCTCCAATTAGCTCAAACCAACACAGGGAGAAAATTCAAGGGGGTTGCTATAACTTCTATATCTGCTCTGTAACTTTTTCGTGCATCTCTCTATTCAAAATACAATTCTGTTATTTTCTCCAATTTGTTTGAGAGTTTTTATTCTGTTGGCAGTAAACCCACGAGACTCGTGTCTTAATTTCCAAATCTAGCATTTAAAAATGCATATTCCCAGAGCTGCAATAAGTTGGGTACCTAGAGGGAGAGACTGCTGCTTTAACTTTAGCCAGTTAAAAGCAAGGTATCTAATTTAAGCCAGCTGTTGAGTATTTCTCTGATGTCAAAGGAAGGCACTTCTGGTCTCAAAGTCATTAACCTCAATATGAAGATTAATAGATGTGTTCAGACACTGATTTCTCTAATGCCCACAGTGTGTGCCCATCCAAGTTAGGTTAAGCATTTTTATTTTCTAATATTCAACACCATAACAGCTGCCCTGCAGGTTTGACAGAAGTAAGTGTGTGCCTTGTGGTTGTAGTCTGTTTGTAGGACAGACAAGAAACAAGAATCACTGAGACTGTCAAATCCAACTATACACCTGTACTGAGCACATCATCAAAGGAATGCAGGCCAGCATGGAAGAACTACATATGAATCTCACAATGTCTTGGGTAGGAAAACAGGATTTAAAGTAAAGCAACTTTTATCTGGCTATATCAAATAGACACAATGCTGTAAACACACTGCCATGAGAAGGTACTAATAAGAAGCTTAGATATTAGAGAGACAGCTGTATTGCTGTGTTGTCTTGCTCTCCCCATTTCCAAGTTAACATATTCTGCTTTTTGGAAGCTGGAAGATAATTGAGCGGAGTATGAGGCTTCATAGCATAACAGGACCATGTTGTTTGCTTTTCATAGGGTGCAATTCTAGCCTGCACTATGGTTTACACCTCATGTCAGGAGCCACACTGAGCCAGGATTAAAGCAAACTGAAGTAGTAAGCACATCAAACCATGCCTTCTTTGCACACAGTTCTTGAAGTGGCTGATTTAATTGGAGCAGATACTCCAGTTTCTCACTGCTATTGAAGTTCAGCTAAGCATATAATACAACAGAGATGTCAAGGTCTGGGTGGTCTCCAGTCACAGATACATGGAGCAATTCAGACCCTCAGCATCTCTTTTGCAGTTGTGTTATCTTAAAAATCCAAACAGCTTTCACCACTGCAAAGTTAAGAGCTATTTATAAAGAACCATGAATTATAAAGAACAATGAATGACAAAAAATATTTACTTTAAAGAAGAACTAAAATGATAAGATTTAATGTTCCTAGAGCTTGCAGCCTATCTGGTCTAAGCCCTCAAATGTCACCAAGACATCTTGTGTACTTCAGGCTGCAAGAAACTGCTCTTCTAACGAATCCTCAAATAATATTTTTACCTTTAGTGACAGCCATCAACAAGTAAAACTATTTGCAAATACTGACTGTGGAAATAAGCAAGCAAGTAAGCAACCATGGCATTCGAAAATAAATATAATTCTGAAAAGGGGAATTAGGTGAAGCTGTGAGCTTTGTTTGAAAGCTTCTGCCAAAAGAAAACAGAATTTTTATAGGTTAAGCATGTTTGGTTTTATCTGAAGACAATGTAAGATCTGGGACAGTAATACAACATGGAGACACCAGAAGCACTAAAGGGACTGAGTTTTAAAAATCTGATGATGCCATTTATTGCAGCACGCACACCACTCCTTTACTCTGTTTCTATTTGCCTGCAGATATGAGGCTGTATTGAGTTTAAGCTAGCCACTCCCTAGACCAAAAGCCCAAATAAATACTCAATTTGATTTGAAAGTAAAAAGATATAAAACTTTAATAAGTAGGAGGTAAAGGGCTTTTTACAGAAGGTGGGTAAAAAAAGGTGTGGGGAACTAGGATGCAGGATATGGGAAATAAGAAGGAATTACAGGGGCTGGGGAAAAGGGGAAGAAATGGAACAAAATACACAAAATAGAAATACAGCCCGTGGAAGGCAATTGAGTCCAGATGCTGGGATGGATGATTTGATGTTGGATGAAGGCAGGATGTAGGATTTTGATGCTGAGATGCAGTTATTCAGAGTCCCAAAGGAAAAATGGGTGCTATCTCCACGTGTTAGCAGGAGAGCACATTGTGGTCTGGACGCAGAGCAGTAAGGGGTCAGCCAGGCAGTCAGGAAGGAGAGAGAGAGGGAATAAGATTTTGCCCCCTCTTACAGCAAATCCTTAGCAGGAAGTGGGAGGGGCTAACTATGACACCTGGTGAAAGTTCAGACCACCCCTCTGGGAGGAGTCAGAGGGCTCCAGGTGAGGCTTAACCCATTACAGAAGCACAAAAAGAGAATCTGCTCAAACATTCAGTCTTAGCTGTATATCTTCAAACTGAGCCATCAGCAGAAGGTCTAATAAAGATAATTAGAAGGAACTTCTGTGGAAGAATGCAACTGTCAACTGGAGGTTTACCAGAATCATGAAACACTGTTTGCAGCCCCTGCAGTCTTGTAATCAATTTATAGCTCATGAAGACATCGTCAGTTTCTGTCATGTCAGCTGTAAAAATTCCACTTTTTGAATGCATTCAAGTCCTACTTACAAGCTCTACTCTTTTGTCAAAAGTCTTAGCAACTTTCTGAAAGGGATGTGTTGATCCTGTTATTCTTAAGACAGAAGAACATTTATGATCTTCTGATGTCCTGTATCTTAACAGATCTTCTGAAAGAGGTAGATTGCCTACTGGATTTTTCCAACTATTCCCCAGATGTATATCTATCTAATTAACATGAACCAAAATCACCACTTTCTTTATTCTCAGTCGTCTGACTCCTAGTGTTTTAGCATCCATCTTCCTTACTTAGTTTCTACTCCTTTTGCGCCTTGCATATTGATGTGCGGTCTTCGCCGTGCATGTTTGACTACCCTCTGGCCAATGAAACTTATCCTAGACCTTGTCTTCACTCTGCCCCACACCTGTAGGTGACCTTATCTATTTATGTTGTGGTATAAGTAACATGTCGTAATATGTCTGAGTTTTGACTTACCAGGGAACGTGTGATAGTTACCTTGAGGTGAAAAACCACACACCTTTCCTAGCAGTGAACAAATTGTAGAACAAGATATTAGCACTTGACATGAAGAAAATTTGTTTTAATATTGCATCCAACAAAACTGAGTAAAAATTGAATGGTAACTCTAACACTAGCACAGGAAAAAAAAATCAATGGAATACAATAAGAGGTACTAAATTCTTTCCACACTATTACACAGATAAAAGAGGGGAAAACCCACCTAGAATTTTCATCTGAGTCCTTTTGAAGCCATTTGTGCTGATTTGACCTAATTGGAGGATTTGAATGAGAAATCAGACTATAGGCTGAGAAAGGAAAACACTGATGATGCTACTTCACTCATAGCTTTACTGACAATGGGGAAAAATATTGTTCAAGAGTTGTAACCCAAACATAGATAACTCAGACCACTTTGGGCCATGGCAGCTGCTGTTGCATGGCTCTTTCTCCCTTTTTTTTTCATAGCTGGATCTGAATAATTTCACTAACTTCTTTCCTGCTGCTAATCCCCCTGGCCAATCTACCTTTGCCTATCTACTGCATGAGACAGATGGTGAGATAAGATTGGGGAGGGGGAAAGGTGGTAGGGGTGGTTAAAACTCCCTCTTAGGGACTTTGATCTCTGGGATGAGTGTGGTGTTTCTGTATTACCTTTTCACTGCATATATCTGTAAATATCTGTTATACATTGTAAATATCTGCTTGTATATTGTGCAAAGCTGTAAATATAAAGCTTAATTTATTAAATTCTATCCGACTGAGTCCTAGCCTAGGTTATTTCAAAATGTGTGGTGTGCTGTGCTGGTTTGAACTAATTGGAGAATTTGTGTAGGAAATTAGACTATTGGCTGAGAGAGGAAAATACAGTATGTCACTTCACCCCAGAGCTTTACTGAGAAAGAAAAAAAAATNGGGGTGGTTGGTTACCCCTCTTGGGGATTTTGGTCTCTGGGAGGGGTGTGGTGTTTCTGTATTACCTTTTCATTGTATATATCTGTAAATACCTGTTATACCTTGTAAATATCTGCTTATATATTGTGCAAAGCTGTAAATATAACACTTAATTTATCAACTTCCAGTGTTCTGAGTCCTAGCCGGGGTTTATATCAAAAGGTGGGGTGGGCAGGTAACTTCTTAAACCACTACAGGGGAGCAGGTTACTGCCAAACCACATTATTTTTAATTGTCTTGCCCAATGTAGTGTAGAGGTTAAAATTACATTTGTTTGACTGCTAATTAATCCTGGAAGTTAAGAATGAAGCTGACTTGGCTGTTATACTCAATCATTTCTTCTGTAACAATGTGGCTTTTACAGAGATGGCTTGTGGCCAAAATTGGTATTTTTCTATGGGATTTGGCATAGAGGAAGATTGAAAGAATGTTTTGGAATTTTGGCAACTATATTATTTATTGGTTTGGTTTTAATATTACTGAGATAGCGACCAATGCTGTTTTTTATGCTTTTAAAAGGTCTGAAAATATTAGTAGTCAAATGAGCTATTCAACCACGCTGGTACGTATTATTCTGCCAAAGAGCAGTGTTCCTGACCCTTGCCAAAACTTCTATTCAAAGACCATGGTGATATATTTAACGTGTGTCATGGTTTTCTTATTAATTATAATTTTATTCCTAATTTCTGCTCTAAGCCTTAAAGCATCTGCTACCACTTTAAAAAAACAGATAGATTGTGCCAGGAAAAAGAAAAACAAAGATGCTCCTATGCAAACAGGTTCAGATTCTGGCTGTACGCCCAGAGAATGTAACGAGAACAATGCTGATGCCGCAGCTGTTTATAAAATGAAGGTAAAAAAACTGATAACACCCAAAGCCCTATTTCTACTACTAGTTCGAATTCTTAGACAGATAATTCTCAGTAAACTCTGAGTGAAGTAGACAGGGGTGGATTGTGCTGGTTTGAGCTAATTGGAGGATTTGAATGAGAAATTAGACTCTAGGCTGAGAAAGGAAAACACTGATGGTGCTACTTCACTCATAGCTTTACTGAGAAAGAAAAAAAAAAAGATTAATCCTCATTTATGGGACATTCCTGATTGTACTGAAATTGTCATAGTAAAATCCTTGTTTATTCTAGAGACAACTGTATTCAACATCTAATTAGAAAAATACAAATGAGCCCACAATTCTTGAAGTTCAAATCACTTCAGATGCCAGCTGCTTTAGTTAATTATTTTCTGAAACAACTACAAAAGAGGAAGGCATAGGTTCTGCAGCTATGAATATTTTTAAAAACTAACCCAGAAACTAATATTTGTGTTGGAATTCTACTTTGCACCTATCTAGTGTTCAATCACTAACTATTCTTTGCCTAAAAGTTTAAAAAACGTAGTGTTATGATTATTAATAATAGGTTATGAATTATTAACAATATTTTGAATGAATATAATTTTTAAATTATTAATATTTTTACAATTCAGGAAAATTCCCTGAGATTCTTTGGATGTTCAGTCAGCAAGAAGCAATTACACAAAGGTTATTTATAAACACAGAATTAAAGAGTTTAAACAGTCAGAACTTGGAAAATAGGGACCTGGTAACAGGGAAAATTCCAACCCCGCCTATGGAGTACTCACTGCTGCAATAGATACAAATCTTCCCAGTAGAGGAGGAGGAGAGATTTGCCTTGCTGCTGACTGCTGGTGCAAAACTGCAATGCACACTGCAAATGTGGCTTCTGTGAAAGAGCTCCGAATAGGCCTCCAGTCCCAGTGAAAGGCAGCAGGAAAAGGGGACAACAGCTCTAAATCACCCCCTTAAATACACTGTTTTGAAAGGTGAAACTGGCCAATAGGCCATTGTTTTGGCCAGTTAATTAAAAGTTCTGTGCCTAGGTGTCCACCCTGGCACTTGAGGTGCAGCACAAGACACCTGCTGGTCCTTTGCCAAGCAGTTAGCTTTCGTGGCCTTATTAGGCCAAACCCTCCATTGTTCTGCTCACACCATCAACCCCCGGACCTTGAAGAGCCAGGGTTTGAACTAATTTGGCAGGATTTATGCCCTACCAGGACACTTAGTCATGTTACCACTACAATTGCTAGTGGTAAACAATCACTTTTAAGTATGAGTGGTACAGACTTACAGTACCTCTTCCTAAAATTTAAAAGTCTTAGCTCTGATGTCGCTGCCTGTGTGAGAAAGGAGACAAGAAAAGCAGCCAAGATATCATATGGTGCTCTTCTTGGATTTCTTAAGAGAAAACAGAATTTTCATGCTGCTACAGCCTAGTAGCACTTGATAGCAACATCCCCCTGCCTAATCTTTCTATATATTCACAATGTACTCATTATTATTTATGTGTGTGATGTTATTTAATCACTTATTTCTCAAAGACATCTCTACTGAACAGCATTAGCATTGATCTGCAGATTTTTTTTCTAGTAGCACTCTATATTAGAAGTGTATTAATAAGCAATGCTCTCGCTATTTGTTACACTCCGTTGATGTCCAGTAATTTATGCATCTTGAATATCCTATCAATACCAAAGGAACATGCTGTTCATGAAATTTTATGTGTGGACTTCTGTCCCATGTTTCATTAGCAGTAACTGTACAACAGTTTTGTACAGTTTTTTTAACTCATTGGAATATTTTTAATGTGAAAACTCTTTTTAATTGGAAAACTCTTTGGTTTTTTTAACTCATTGGAATATTTTTAATGTGAAGTGACCTTTGGGATTGATTGTAGTTCCTTCTGGTGTATGCTCTAAATATAACTGAAAGGATTGAGGAGTTTTTTGTAGCTCTTGTGTTAAGTTATTCCTGGTTTGGCAGATCTTCATAGCAACAACACAAATAAAACAAACTCTTCAGTATTAATTTTGGTAAAAATTGATACGTTTTATATGGTAAGTAGAAGCTGTGGGAAAAAAAGGCACAAATTAAAAATTAATTTGCAAGTACCAAAACCACTACAGACATTTGGAGCCCATATCAAGTGTCACTTATAAAAGACAGTCCTTGAGTGTATTTGCCATGTGGTTTAAGTGATTGCATGTCTCAGTCTCATGTCACTGGAAATGAGTAACAGATTTTATCAAGACTGTCCAACATCCACCACCCATTTTACTTTAATTATAAAATACTGTGCTTGCATATGACAGAAATGGCCACTTTAAAGCCATTTGCTGATCACTAACATTTACACATCTTTAGTCGAAATAAGGGTCACATTCCCATTTTATCACTGGTAACTGTTTTAAAATCTCACTTCCCTCCTCCAGCAGCTTTTCCTTTCCTCCTCCTCAGAGAACAGACTGAACACATTCCACATGTGTGTCAGGAGGTGCACCGAGGAGACAGGACAGACATCAATGTGATTAAGCTGTAACTCTGTTTATTTGCAATTCTATAGCTCCTTTCTACAGCTCCTTTTTTATTAACATGTGAAGTTAACGTAGGCAGAATATGCGACACTTTTGTGACATTTTACTACCCTTTTTTCCTGAGGCAAAGTTCATCACTATGGAAAGGGTCAGCACAAGTCCCATTCAGCTGCTACTAATAAGCATTCATCTTCTGTGCAAAAAGAATTTCAGCCAAAGTATGTATTACATAGACATCATTTCAATTGCCTTACCTCTAACAGGCTCACATATTTGCCTATAGCTGTATAGAATACAAGACATCAGTCGAGCTGGGGTATCTGTTCAGGTGTACACTTTTAATTCCTGGAATAATAGGGTAATTTAAAAGTGGTCTTAAACTCATTCATGACAAAAACATTGAAATTTCTGGCTTAAAACACAAAATATCTTGGACTCTGTCATGGTAGGCCTGATTAGGCCAAGAATATGCTTATATATGTATTGCATTGCCCAGACATGTTTCTCTGCTCTCCCTCTCTGTTTTGCATAGAAGCAACCATGGGAAAAAGGACAAAAGAACTGGAGCCACTGAGTTTGAGGAACCATGGCTTTCCCAAACTTGTTTTTCTCCTGTTTGCATCCTATGCTAAACAAAGTACATGCACTTGGCTTATGCCTGTGCTTGTGCACTGCCTATGTCTTCCCAAATTTGGGTAAAGTAAGCCTATGGCTTCAGCTAGTATGGCTAGGCTTGGCTAACTGCCATTCTGATCGGCTATTCTATGTCCAAAGACCCGTTACTGTCAGGCTGAATTGATAAAAGGGAGATGTACAGGTAACACAACATGCTTTGCTGTTACATTTGTGCCTGCTGCTGTCCTCTGCCATACTCTAGTTTTTTTGCCTGGAAACTGCTTGCTTGGAGTTTACCAGGAACCAGGCATAATTGCCTTCATGCAATCAGCCTACATAGCCAGGGTGACATCCATGCTGAGACTGCACATTGCAAGGCATCCTGCCTACACCTGCCAGGACCAGCAGCCCTGGATGGGACACACAGATTGTCCAGAGAAATCAGGACCAGGTCAGAGATTGTCTGCCCCTTTCCCCAGTATACTGTGAAGCCTGGGAAGAATCATAAGTCTCAACAGCGAACAAGAAAATTGACAGAATTCCCTGAGAGCATTTGGGTACTGTCTTAAACTGTTGCTAGCCCCACAAGTCGGGAGAAATAATATTTTTGAGTAAATACTTAAAGCCTCTTATAATTCACATAGCCTTCTGCCAAAAGCAGAAAGGAGCTTCTTGAGTCCATCTAGTGGACAAACGAGTTTATCTATTATTTCTAGATCTAGTTATTCCTCTATGTAGAGCATTCCATGACCATTGTAACCAAACTAATTACTATTAAAATTAGTGGTCAGGGGTGGTGAGAGTTTTGAATACCAAAATTAATAAACAATATTAATGTTGAAAAGATCATCTCACATCAATTAATTGCCCCTTCATAACACTCACAATGTTGCTTTTGAATTATTTAAGCATATTTCTCATTCTCTGCACATTTCACCAGTCACACAGGTAAGCAAAAAAAAAAAAAAAAAAAAAAAAACAAANAAAAAAAAAAAAAAAAAAAAAAAAATCCAAAGTGAATTTGCCTTTATAGGCAATATATAGTTGCAGAATTGCACTAGAGGTGCATGCAAGCTATGCTCAGTCACAGGCATCCAGTAATGTGTGTTACATTGAGAGCATCATCACTGTTCATTCTCGCCAAGTGAACTGTCACCACAAAAAGTCCCTGCAAGTCAAAAGATGTTAACATAACAAAAACATTGTCTTTTGCTCAGTAAAAGCAAAGAGACATTGTGTGTCATTAGACTTTAATGTTTGGGAATTCCAGGGGAAAACACGAGTGTTATACCAGCTCAACATATCCTGCTAAACAGAAGGTTTAACTACCTAAAAGAATGTGACAGTACTGTATTTCACACTAACATGATGTGATTTTGATTTCCCATTGAGAGGTTTTAATGCAGCACTGAGCTCATATTTTGTTAAGTAGCATAATAATTTGTTCCTCTCATCTCTTAGACACAACTGGAGAATACACTGCATCACACTTAGAATATATACTCTTGGCTGTCTTACTTATGGGCATTTCATTTATGCTACAGTTTTTACCCTCAGAAACATATCTGTAATATGAGACATATGTGTCTGCAATAAGACACATACCAGTTACATAGATAACAAATCACAGGACCACAGAATGATTGAGGCTGGAATAGACCTCTGAAATCATCAAGTCCAGTCTGTGACCTAACACCACCACATTGACCAGACCATAGTGCCACATCCAATCCTTCCTTAAACACCTAAAGGGACCGTGATTCCACACCTCCCTGAGGAGTCCATTCCCTGAGGGTGTCTAATTACCCTTTCCATGAGGAAGTGCTTCCTAAAATCCAACCTAACACTCCCCTGGCACAGCATCAGGCCATGACCTCTTGTCATATCACAAATTGTCTGGGAGCAGAGCCTGACTCCCACCTTACTACACCCACCTTCCTTTCAAGTAATTGTAGAGTGTGATAAGGTTCCCCCTGAGCCTCCTTTTCTGCAGGCTAAACAAGCCCAGCTCTCTCAGCCTCTCCTCATCAGACTTTCCCTCCACCCCTTCACTATTCTCAATATGTTTTTAATTCAAAATGGCTTATATACAAAATTATTTATTTTTCTAGATCCAAATCAAGAGATACATTAGTTTTACCAAACTGCAAACATGTGTTACTTAACATCTTAGACTAGTGGAATTCAGTTTATTTTAATTCTATTTCTGTTTTGGCAGGAGTCAAGCACTGTCATTAGGATCCTTCTTTTTGAAAAATTAATACACATGCACCCCTTAAACACTGCCCTCCAGCAGAAGATGCCACGCAGGAAACACATGCAACAGGAGGTGTGAAGCAGCAAGTGGCCAGTAGCTGGAGGTGTGGCTGAAGTAAACCACACAGACGGAGTTCCACACGTGATCACACTGTTAACACTTTTCTCTCTGTAGCTGTGGAGTACCATTGTGATGATGTTCCAGATCAAACTTATATGAAACATACTGATTGAAGTCTAGAGCTTAAACTACCTAAATAGAGTTTACCTATGAAATAGATCAATAACATCCATAGTTTGAGTCTGCTTGTCTCCATGTTACTTTGAAAAAAACCCCCACCCCAAACATTTATATCAGAACATTTTGGTGAATTTTACAGCTTGTGGGTAGTTGTGTTACTATCAAAAGTCAAAAGGTAAACCCTCCTTGCCACAATTTAGCTTTCAGTAAGATTGATTAGTCCCTATGTTGATGTGAAAGCTAGGAAAGGTACTGCCAAAAGAGACTAGAGTGGTTAATAACTCTACCTTGATCTGAGAAAGAAATCTGTTAACAACTTCAGATTTCACACCAAAAAACATATAAACCCACAAATTGTACATGCATACGTAACTGTGTACAGAAACACAACTGCAAATTTCTGCTGGGCAGATGTGAGGGAAGATGCAGCCTTCAATGATAGAGTAAAGTTTATTTTGAGGTTCTACCCACACAGTTTTGATAAAATCAAAATAATGTAACACAAGCACATGCTTCTAGGGCTACGAACTGTACCACTCAGTACTTCAAATGTGAGCACTTGCCACATGAATCTTATATGGATACATTGATCAATTATGATCAATTTTGCTTCTTGCACAATGTCATATTACCAGATTCCCATGAGATAATAACTAAAAGTAACTCTACACCACTAAGTGAAGACACTGACAGAGCTATGACAGTGTTAAAATAGTTTAGTATCCCCAGGTGATAGAAGTCAATTAAAATATGGATGAGCATTTACTGCCTTTCAAGTGAAGCTTTTATGAATAAAAGAACTTCATTCCTCCTTTCTGTGAAGTTTAATTAAGAGATGGCTTTCAAATCAACTTTAACACAAAAAACAACTGATATACAAATATGCCTAGATGAACTAATTGCCTATGAAATAGAATGTGCATTTCTATTCCAGAAGAACTACATAATCCATTATAACAGCAAGGGAGACACTGATCTTCTCTCTAGAGGAAGAAAAGGAGAGATTAAAACCCCCAACTATTACATAAACATACAGAAATGTACATCAAGCAGGTTTTGTTCCAAAACAGCATTGATTATGGGGGGAAAAAAATCTACAGATGTCTCTCTTAAATTTGTTTCTGTTATTAAATCAAAGAACAGAATTGCTTAAACCTGAAGCATTTCCTAGAAAGACATGACCTTAATTTATCCCTTTGGGAGCACCCAAATAAGCTTGTTTGTTTTAAAACAAAATGTAATGACAGACAAACACAAGTTGTTGTCCTTCTTCCTGGGGATGGGCACACTCAAGCAAACTAGGAGTTGGGTTTTCAATATTCATGTTGTAGTTCCCAAAGTATGTGATGGAATTCACTCCCTGAAATTCAATTAATGAAACCCTAGCAAGTTGTTAGATGTTTGAAGAACTGCTTTAGCACCTTGTAAAAACTGTGTCTGTGTAATATAAAACATGTAGCATTGGCACAATATCATGCTTAACTGAAGAAATAGTGGGGGAAATAAGATCAGTGCAGCACTGACTCAAAGAAGTCTATCACTGGATGGGAATAAGTAAATGAACAAATGAAACGTTAGAAGAAAAACACCCAACTCTTATTCAGCAAAGAAGTGATTACAGAGAATAAAAGATTAGAGAGGGTCAGATATTAGCCAACTATTTGCAAAAAGGCATCTTTCAAAGCATACGGGACCAGGAGTGGACAGCCTCCAAGAAGGAATCAGGGTGTTACTACAATTTTAACTATTGCATTATTGCGCTGGATACACCCACCATACATCCATCAGTCTGGACTGTTGACACTCCGTCTGGAAAAAAGGAACACCCTGGAAGGTTCATAAACACAGCCTTAGGATTGATAAAGTCCCACTTGAAAGAGAAATTTCCACTTGGCACTTGGGAAATGCCTAAAAGAAGGTTTTATTTTTAAAATTTGTGAGTTGCCAGGATAAGAAGTACAGCAACATCCACTGTCATGAGTGACCAAGGGGGCACAAAAAGGTCATATGTGAAGTCAGAGGGACTGTAACCTCTCCTCTGGAGAAATTCCACAATCTCACTTCTGAAGTAATCCCAGGTTACTTTAAATCTTGTTGGTAGTTATAAGCTTTTTCATCCATAAATGAGAAATCTTGCCACATGCCACCTTCCAGAACACACAGGGAGAACTTATTATGGTTAGCTAATTTTCTTAGGAGACAACTTACTGAGAATAACTTCACCTAGAGGCTTTCTCATCTGTCACAAAAGTTTCTTGTGGTCCCTAACTTCCTTACTGAGAAGCCAGCAATCTATTTAGAAAACCATGTCTGAACTGAATTGAACAGTTTGAGTGAAGTTCTAAACTCAGTGACCTTCTGGAAAACTACAGGTTGTTTCCCATTCATGCAATGCCCCTGCCATCTCAAATCTCTCTCTGTAAAATCTTAGATTTTTATCTGTCTACACCCAAGAATATAAAATACAGCTATAATAGCATTTTTTTTCCTTTGCAGACAGTCTACAAAAGCTGGAGTTATTTTGCCAGGTCCCCAGTAGAGAAAGAGATACCACCAAAAAAAATTTTCTGGCACTATTATCTGTAACTTGCTTAGGATATTTGATGGCCTAGAAAAATTGACTAGGTATGCAAGGAAGAGTTTATTTCCTTTTCTTTTTTCTCAGTTTTTTTTTTTTTTTTTAACCTGACTGAAAGATGTATGCTAGAAAAGCTTTAAAGTGCAGATATACCCCAGTTGCAATACCTCATTAAAATCATGAAGTGTGTCACAATGGTGCTGTTAATTATTAGTTATATCTTCATCTCCTTCAACACTGAAAATATTTACGAATATTGTACAGGACATGGCAGCCTCAGAAATAACACAAGAGATGTATTTCTGTATCAGCTATACTCATTGTTTCTGAAAATCTGCATGTCAGGTGCAGCAAAGCTGAATATCAAGCCTCTTAATCCATTCACAGGTAGGTGACAGGTTTGAATGAAGAGCCTCCATAGCCAGGTAACAACTGGCACAGAGCCAAGAAGAAAGGCAAAAGACAAGTAATACTCCGTGTTGCAGTGGCAGAGAGATTTTAAAGGGAGGTTTGGCTTTTAGAACACCTTTAATAGGCTTTCTCAGAATTTTAATTAGTAAGAGATCCAAGCAGTAGCTGACAGCTGGCAGAATCTCCTGTCGTGAGTTAAAGTCATTCTAATTAAGATTCTGGAAGAAAAGCATATTCCTCCCACCACCCTTAATCAGTCAGGCTTGGTTGGAAATGCAATATGGGACCTTTTGCCTTGACAACAGCATTACCTTGGAAATATGGCACTTCTGAACAATAATAATGGAGTAATTTCTTTACATGGAAATTTAGCAATACTACTAAATCTCTGAAACATTCTCTGCTTTCTCTTAATAAATTTTAACATAATTTAGGATCACTTATCATACTTAAGATTTGGCATTTTATGACTCAGACATTCTGAGCTACTAAAGTCACAGACAGTGACATATAAGGTACCCCTACAAAGTGACTCAACTTTTTTCCCTGACACCTGTAAAGGATATCTAGCTATTTACAGATGGAATAGAAATACAATGAGAACATTCAGGCTGAACCAGATATTCATAGGCAAAGGGAAATTTATCTTAGTCACGAACCAAAAGCTGTCTTGTCAGCTCAGGTTCAGTTGCCAGGCTGAACCTCGAGCTGCCTGTGCTCTTTGTAATCTGCTCTGCCTGGAGAGCACAGATTCTCAGGGCAGAGAAATTCTGCCACTCAAACTTTGCCTCTGAAGTGGTATAGTCATAACTAGCTCAAACTTTCAGGTTTTGCAAGCTTAATCCATACTCTGACACAGATACCAGTATACTCTTCATTTGGTTTTAAAATCAATTAAGATGCATTTTAGTTACAAACCCCAGCTTCAGATTCTCTTTTATGTTCACCTAAAACCATTACTACCCACAACCAGTTTCCAACACACAGCCCAGTCTTGTCATGGCAGAATGCAGGACAGCTGAAGATGCCTGATGAACAGAGTCTGGAAGAGAACCCCAAACCCAAAAAAACATAGACCAGTGCAGAGTAAGGATTGCCTTGAGGATCAATACAGGTCCCAGCAAGTCTAAGCACCACCACAGACACGATGTTAGATTTGAACAGAAACCCCATTTTTAATTAAAGGTTCCACTGCCTTTTTTACCTTCCACCACCTTTTTCTACTAGGTACTTATACCTCAGCAATGACTTAATATTTTTACTGACTTCCTACTTGTTCTGCACATGGCCTGGTTCTCCTTTGCCATATACTATTATTTATCTCTCTGTAAATGTAGTGAGACTGCAGATGTTCTTGTGTCAACACGTTTTATGGTCCTATAGTAAATGACTGCAGAAGGCACAATGCAGTCAGGAATCAGGCCTACAGTACTTAGAGTGATTACCATGAACATGACAATAATCCCTCTCTTTGTAAAACAAAATCCTCAGAAATGTGTATACACTGAGGCTAAAGCCCCTTGAAGCTGCTGGTAAGATGCTTCTTAGACTACTCAATTATACTATTAAACCAGCAGCAGCCACCCAGGTGGTTTGATTCTCTATACAGAAGCTGCACAGTGCAAAGTACAAGAAGTAGATTTCAGTAGTAGACTTATGACAGCCCAGGCAGAACTATCTGCAACCACTCTCAATGAAACTGCACCAGCAAGTTCTTATGTTTGTTGCTCCAACCACATCTAAATAAGCTAAATAACAAACACAACTGTAGCTGCTAGCATTCCAGACCTACCAGGGACTCACTAGACACCAGCAGCCCTGGGATAAACCAGTGACAAAGTTACCCTCGAAATACACATCAGTGTTACAAAAATTAACACTTAAAGTTTGTTCTGTCTTATTTATCTTCTGGATGGTGCATTCACACCTGCAGGATATACCTGTCCTGCAATAACCAGGGAAGAGCTGCCTTTTACTCATGATGTCTTTTTCCCTTTAGTTATTCAGCTAGGGCCATAAACAGGAAAGATGCATTTCCCTTAAGCTACTATGTTCTACAGACAGGCAGTCTCTTTGCTTTTCACTTCCAGCATTACATGTGCCCCTTCTTAAGTCAGCCCTTTTCACTTCAGCTCTCAAATCCAATGCGGTTTACATCTTATTCTCCATCCTTCCATCCCTCTGTTTTACCTCTGCAAAGCCACAATACAATTTCTTTCATTGCCAGGGTACTTCCCATTACTTCCCCCTGAAGGCTCTGCTAAGGCAGATGGAAAAGAAAGCAGAGGTGCCTGATGCCAACCAGCATGGCTTCACCAAGGGCAAATCATGCCTGACAAATTTGGTGGCTTTCTATGATAAAGTCACAGCAGCAGTGGACAAGGGCAGGGCAACTGATGTCATCTACCTGGACCTGAGTAAGGCCTTTGACTCTGTCCCACATGACATCCTGGTCAATAAACTGGAAAAACACGGACTTGATGGGTGGACAACTCGCTGGATAAGGAATTGGCTGGATGGTCGCACGCAGAGAGTGGTGATCAAGGGCACAATGTCCACCTGGAGACCAGTGACAAGTGTTGTCCCTCAGGGGTCAGTACTGGGACCAGTGCTGTTTAACATCTTTGTCAGTGACATGGACAAAGGAATCGAGTGCACCCTCAGCAAGTTTGCAGATGACACCAAGCTGTGTGGCACAGTTGACTTGCTGGAGGGCAGGGATGCCATCCAGAGGGACCTGGACAGGCTGGAGAGGTGGGCCCAGGCTAACCTCATGAAATTTAACAAGGCCAAGTGTAAGGTCCTGCACCTGGGTCGCTGCAATCCCAAGCACAAATCCAGGCTGGGTGGTGAGTGGCTGGAGAGCAGCTCTGAGGAAAAGGACCTGGGGGTCTGGGTGGATGAGAAGCTCAACATGAGCCTGCAGTGTGCACACGCGGCTCAGACAGCCAACCGTGTCCTGGGCTGCATTAAGAGAGGCATTACCAGCAGGGCAAGGGAGGTGATTCTCCCCCTTTACTCTGCTCTTGTCAGACCCCACCTAGAGTACTGTGTGCAATTCTGGAGCCCCCAGCACAAGAAGGACATGGAACTGTTGGAGAGAGTCCAGAGGAGGGCCACAAAGATGATCAGGGGGCTGGAGCACCTCTGCTATGAGGACAGGCTGAGAGCACTGGGGCTTTTCAGCCTGGAGAAGAGAAGGCTTCGGGGAGACCTTATAGCAGCCTACCAGTATCTGAGGGGGGCCTACAGGAGGGCTGGGGAGGGGCTGTTCACAAGGTCTTGTAATGACAGGACGAGGGGGAATGGGTTCAAATTGGTGGAGGGGAGATTTGAACGGGATATTAGGAAGAAATTCTTCACAGTGAGGGTGGTGAGGCACTGGAACAGGTTGCCCAGGGAGGTTGTGTCTGCTCCCTCCCTGGATGTGTTCAAGGCCAGGCTGGATGAGGTCTTGAACAACCTTATCTAGTGGGAGGTGTCCCTGCCTGTGGCGGGGGGGTGGAACTGGATGATCTTTGAGGGCTCTTCCAACCTAGACCATTCTATGATTCTATGATTCTATGACTTAAGCTGCTGTGGCATTCACACAGACTACACAAACACAGCAGTTCTACTTCCATCCTCACCTCCACAACCAGCTGCCAGCTGGTAATAACCCTCCTCTCAGCACCAACCCCCTGCCATCCTGTCTCTTCTACCTACAGACTGCCCCACTTTTCTCTGAACAATAGCTCCCAGCTTGAGCCTTCCTCTACCTCATCATTCAAGGGCTTTACTTGCACCTCTCCAAAATGCTCTTGCTAGAAGAGTTTTCTTCTTAAAGAATTAGCAAGGCAAAGACCAAAATTTAAAAGATTTATCAAAGATAACACAAAGAAACATATGTAAAAATGTAATAGCCAGCTCTTGGACAGTTTCTTGATTAAAAACTACTTTCATACTCTTACAACATTGCTGACTTAAAAAAAATAAAGTTACACCAAATTCAACAACACGTGAAGAAGACCAAAAAAATCTTGAACAGAATGCTCTAGAGCATATCACTGAAATGCTCAGAATTTATAGAAAAACAAATGAAAAAAAACCAAAACAGCAAAAAACCAGGAAAAAACCAAAGTAAGATGGAACCACAAATGCCTTAAGAAAATTTCATGCTTCAAAACATCATTTTCAAAAAAATCCCAACAGCAAAGCCCTACAAAACCAAACAGCACAAACACACATCTCAGTTTCCACCCTTATTTTGGGAAGATTGCTGCTCCCTCAGTACTTCAAGAGGCCTCAGCTCAATTGTTAATGAGGCAAACAAAACAGAGCTCAACACCACTTACCCCAGACTTCAAAAACCAGGTTATGAAAGCAGACAAAAATCTGTTTGTTCAAGCAATCACCACACCACTTTGCAGTTGCTGTATGAGAGAGGTCCAGAAGCAAAGCTATACCACAAAGGAGGACAAGCAGTGACCCCAAGCAGCACTACCAGGGCAGCGATGTCATCAACCCAAATAGATCATAGAATCATAGAATGGTCTAGGTTGGAAGAGACCTCAAAGATCATCCAGTTCCAACCCCCCGCCATAGGCAGGGACACCTCCCACTAGATCAGGTCGCTCAAGACCTCATCCAGCCTGGCCTTGAATACATCCAGGGAGGGAGCAGACACAACCTCCCTGGGCAACCTGTTCCAGTGCCTCACCACCCTCACTGTGAAGAATTTCTTCCTGACATCCCGTTCAAATCTCCCCTTTGCCAGTTGGAACCCATTCCCCTTCGTCCTGTCATTACAAGACTTTGTGAATAGTCCCCCCCCAGCCCTCCTGTAGGCCCCCTTCAGATACTGGAAGGTTGCTATAAGGTCTCCTCAAAGCCTTCTCTTCTCCAGGCTGAAAAGCCCCAACTCT
>VWZI01015939.1:0-17135 GCA_013396835.1 Psilopogon haemacephalus | reverse complement strand
CACAGCTTGGTGTCATCTGAAAACTTGCTGAGTATGCACTCGATTCCTCTGTCCATGTCACTGACAAAGATGTTAAACAGCACTGGTCCCAGTACTGACCCCTGAGGGACGCCACTTGTCACTGGTCTCCAGGAGGACATTGTGCCCTTGATCACCACTCTCTGAGTGCGACCATCCAGCCAATTCCTTATCCAGCGAGTTGTCCACCCATCAAGTCCGTGTTTTTCCAGTTTATTGACCAGGATGTCATGTGGGACAGAGTCAAAGGCCTTACTCAGGTCCAGGTAGATGACATCAGTTGCCCTGCCCTTGTCCACTGCTGCTGTGACTTTATCATAGAAAGCCACCAAATTTGTCAGGCATGATTTGCCCTTGGTGAAGCCATGCTGGTTGGCATCAGGCACCTCTGCTTTGTTTTCCATCTGCCTTAGCAGAGCCTTGAGGAGGATCTGCTCCATGATTTTGTCAGGTGATGACGTGGGTGAGGTAAGCAGTCGAATCAATATGAGTGACAGAGCAAACTCCGTTTTATTAGCGATCCTACAGCTCCTTTTGTACTCTGCCAGCCAGGGGGCGTTTTCAAATACTCCAAGGTAATTGCTAAAGGGGATTATACGTGTAATACAATAATTGGCTACTGTATAACAACAATGAGAAACTTCTAGTTAGAAGGCACCTTCCTTCCTCTGCATCTTTGTTTTCCTTTCGTCTGTTTCCAACTGTACTTTCACTTCACAGGCTTCCGCTGTGCTTCTCTTTCAAGCATACTCCTGACAGTTGGTTGTTCACTGGTCTAATGCTGCTTCTCAGAAATATTCTGCAACAGTCAGGCACAGAGCTGAGGCTGACTGGTCTGTAGTTCCCAGGGTTGTCCCCTTGAAGATAGGTTGTACCTTCTTGAAGATAGTTGTTATGTTTGCCCTTTTTTGATGCAGGTGCTGGAAGTAGTGGAAGGCTCCATCAAGGCTCTGGGGTCTTCAGACCAGGCTGGGTCCAAAGGCAACTCGTGGGAATTCAGGGGAAAGGCCAGGTGGCCTGGAGAAAGGCTGCACCCCTAAATTAAACCCTAATCTTCATCCAAAATTAGTGTCAAGAGTACAAGTTATGGCCGTTGCAACTTCTAAATTAATCTTATACAGTAGGAGGGCTGAAGCAGCCTTGCTGGAAGTGAATAAGCAGACTTCCCCACCAGTGTCATGGCAACAGAAAAACATATGGGTGGCTCAACCTGTGGTTCCCAAATGAGTCAATATCCTGCTCAAAATTATCTGTGTTTTTTCTACCATAGAAATCAAGAAACAAAGAAATTTGCTAATTAAGTGCAAGATGGTAAGCTACTGAAAAGTGTTTTATCTCCCTGATTTAACTGCCAGATTTGGCTCAGAAAATATTTGGTGGATGCCAACAGCTTTACTTACATACACATTTAAATGAAAAAATATTAACTGGAGATTGGAAATGCAGTATTTCCTATTGTGATGTAAGAAAAATCAAACAAGAGTCTCAAGTAAACCTTTACTTGATTTGGCCTGATGTAGAGTATTTTTCTGCTACTTCAAACTGATATTTTTTGAGATTCTTCTTTTGTTCTTCTATAGTTCTAGCTAGTTCAGCTACTGGTCTATATAATTTTGTATTCAGGCAGAAAAAGTTGGCAACACCTAACGCCTTAGAGGACTTTCTACCCCATTACATGTGCTATGCTTGCATGAAGCAGCATGAAAAGTGTGGATATGTAGTTAATTTTTTTTGATCCCTCAGGCAATCAGTGCTTTCCTTGGAGTATGAAATTTGATTACATTTATTATCTTAGCTTGCATAGCTCTGACTGTCCTTACTGCATATAAAGTACTTCAATCCTGTTTGAGATCCTGCACAGCTTGCCTTGAGAGCTTCCTCAGGCATGGAACGCTACAGGTACCCTGTGCTGCATAAAGTCCACTCAAGTTTACAGCGTAGGCCAAGGTGGAAACTTCAGCTACCATTGTCAATCCCACACCTGTTTTAGAAGTAAAATGTACTTTTTTTTTTACTCCTTCCTTAGTGGCTGTCAATGCAAGTCTTTTCACGGACACTAATTTTAACCTAAAAAATTGACAAATTATTTTATACTTGTCAGAAGAAATGACACAGTCAATGGAACTTCAGTAAGAAGTCACCAAATACCTGAAACAAAGAACAAGTTTAATTGTTCACCTCTCACCCATTCCAATGTCTGTTGGTGACTCATGGTGTTAAAGAAGTATCCTCACTAAATTATAATTAAATTAGATTTAGCAGAACTGGCACTGCATTTATCTTATTCAACACTACTTTTTTGTTTCTCTTTAGTGGTATCCTTTTGTTATTCAGTGCAAGGGCTGGGATAAAAAGGCTAGAGGATTAATGGAGTAGAAGGAAGGGGAAAAGGCCAAGTGTTCTCATGACATGTAGGTTAAGTGCAGTAAGGAAACACATTATGATTGAAATATGCTTTTCTCAATGAAAACATTTGTTAAATTACCCAGTGCAAGAAACAGTGCATCTGAATACAACAGAATTTGCTTTCATGTAACTGACAGATGAACACGCACTAAGAAGGAAAACTTGGTTTATTTATTTCTGCAAGATGCCTTATATCTTGTTGCTCGTTTAAGATGAGAGTGATAACAAAGCAAACCATGTAAGCAGCAGTGTATTACGGAGCTCAGTGCAAAAGGAATCATGGCTGCTCAGTGTTTTTGGAAAAAAAAGGTAAATATGTTACTTGCTTTTGCAAGGTGTTCCAGAAAAAAACCCTTATTTTTTATGGCAGTGGTTGTCCAGAAGTATGCTTCCAGTGCCACTCCTTTTTCTCACCTCAATTAATATATACCAGCATTGCCTAACTAATTCTGGTAAATATTGTCTGGGGAAAAGCACAACATAGTGAGTCTCTGAACACCATAATTACAAGAAGATTCCATTGTTCCATTGTTCACTACCCAATTAAGACACATTCACCCTATTTGAGCATACAGCCTTGACTGTAATTGTGAGTTCATCTATTTGGCGAATACATAGAGTGCTGCAGCATTCAGTTGCTGAAGTACTAGAAGAACACCTCAAATATAGGAATAATTATTTAACAAAAAGCATGCTGTCAAGGTTCAGAAAAATTAATTTGTAAGCAAGTGGCATATTCATGAGTATGTTTCTTTTGCTATTTGTATGCCTCCAACACAACCCTAATAAGTACTTTTGACGAAATAATTGACTTGGTCATTCAATCTGAACATGTATTTGAAGGTGATTAAACTCAGACACATGTCCACAGAATTCATATATTGAAAGCTCAATTAATATTGAAATATGAAATCAGTCTTCCAGTCATAATGCAGTTGTGTTGTCTCATGAGAGTAAAATACAACGACACTCACATTAGATGCTGACACTGAAGGATTCAGCTAATTCTTAAACTTTTCTTTTCCCCTTGTCTGGTTCCCAGCTCAGTTCTGTGTTTTTTGCTAAAATTCTGAACAATCTTGCATTTGTAAAAGCTGCAGACTGCTCTGTGTGTGTATGTGAGCATAGTAAAATTAAGCATGTATGTGATTCAAAACAGTCCAATAAAGGAACTAATGCCAGGAGCTATTGGGGACTTTGTTTACCCTTTAAAACAAACAAACAAATAACCAACAGCAACTTTTGTTTTGTTTTCTTTTGTTTTAATCTTCTCAGTCTTTTCTGGAATACTTTAGGATCTTAATCAAGGTTTCTTGGAAAAAATGTGTAAAGTATTTTGGCCTAGCATTAGATCTGAAGACAAAAGCTGATGACTGAAACCAAAGGGAAAAAACTCTGAATACATCCATTCATAGATGTTAATGGGGCAATGAGTGAAAGCTGAGGCATAGGAAGTTCCATGGAAACATGGGGGAAAATATTTTCACTGTGAGTGTGATAGAATATAGGAACAGGCTGTCCACGGGGGTTGTAGAGTCTCCCTCTATAGAAATATTAAAAAGCTGACTGAGTGCGTTCCTTTGTGATCTGGTATAGGTGGTCCTGCTCTGGCAGGTGGGTTGGACTCAATCATCTTTTGAGGTCCTGTCCAATTCCTAACATTCTGTGATTCTGTGCCAAACTGGTAAGTAATTTGAGGCCTTGTTTTAATTTGAATATCTACTATTTAGATTATAAATTGAAGCAAATTTCTACTCAGAATCAGATGCTGACAATTCTCTGGTTAAGAAGAATTTAATTTAAGGTTTAATTTAATTTTAAACCTTAATTTAGAAGGACATTTAGTTTACGCTTGCACTAACAACAGCTGTATATACTAACAACATCTGTATAGTAAAATATCACAGGCAAACAGTGATCTGCAGCATGAGCTACCAGTGTCACAGCACCAAAAAATAACAAACTCCAAAGCCCAAGAAAATTCACTCTTTCTTTTGTAGATGCAAAAACTTCTACTTAATTTTTCTGAAATCACATAAAAATATGGTGATGATTTTTTATGAAGATAAAAGATCAACAAAAAGAAAATATATTGTCATGGTGACCAAGATCTATTGCTCAAGTTTATAACCCCAGATATATTTATGATCTAGTTAGACAGATGAAGATTCATGGCAGTAAATCACAGCTGAAAAAGTGATGAATTGTCAGAAATAATAGGTACAATGAAATACTTCAGGTCCTACTAATTCCCAGATTTCGTCTTAAAGATCAGTAATTTCCACATCTAAAAGCATAAATGCAAGTAATTAAATAGTAATTAAAGAGTGTTCTCTCCATCACATATCCCTTATCCTAAACTGTAAAGAAAAGAACAGGAACTTTCCAACTGTGCAGTGTCGGACATGCAGTGCGGTTTGGAGCTGTTACCCTTTTAAATGGGTAAATGCAGAAGTTGACTCAAATGTGCCTGTTTACTGTGCCCTGAGTCACTTTTGCTCCGGAAGGCAAATTTGCCTGGTGTTTGAAATCACCTGCTTTTAGCCCAGTCCTGCAGCTACATTTTTCTTGGATAGCTAAACAAAAAGTAATTTCACTAAGGCTTTTGGCCTCATGTATGGAGTTGTTGTTCATTCTTTAGGGAAATTTTCTTTCTGCATCCACCAGCTGAAAGGCTAGTGTGTCTGAAATATTAAACAGGGAGAACCAGGAATCCAAAGCTATTAGGCCTTCAAATGAATGCATTACTGTTCTCCACTGCTTTCCTCGTTGTATAGTCCAAATGCCATCATCATGATTTTCTACACACTCTGCAACTCAGTGAAAGCTAAAACTATTTTTTTTTTTTTTCCAAGAAGTGTAATTCCACATAGGTCAATTTTCTAAGCATTGTAAATTATACATATATTGCCTGGAAGAAAAAAAATGCAGCCACATTTCTTTCTGTTCATTGTAGCACTTTCATAGTCAAGACAAGGAAGGTTTTATAAAGTATTGACATGCTCTGATTAAACTCTCCAAAGACTTCTTAGATGCATTTCACAAAGGATATCTTTCTGACAAAGTTCTTCAAGCTTATTCTCAGAATCACTCATGATTGGATTATCCAGACAAAACACTTTTGCACTAGTGGTTTTCCTCATGCTCTTGTGGGTTTAAAAACATATCCAAATCATTCTGCAAAATGGGGATATGGTAACTAACCTTGTGCTCCATTTAATTTGGAATCATCTGTGTTCTTTTTCACTGACAACATAGACACTCTAATAAGGGAAAATATAAATTAGGTTCAAAATGCAAGTCTAAAATGAGTTGGTTTATGCTAGGTTTTAGGAATTTGCTGTGAGGGTATATCAATGATATTCCCTGTTAATAAATGCAGAATGCAGTCTGCATATTAAGCACATTGTTTTCAAAAGTAGCCAGGGGTTCTGGGAGTATATCTTTCCTTGCAATTCACTGGAATAGTTTAGCTGGGCCAGCTCATTTAAACTATCACCTAGAATGTTGGATCAGATGATCCTTTGGCTGCTTTCCAACCTGACAGTTCTGTGATTCTGTTTCACCTGTTCTGAGTAGGAAAATGTTTATTTTTCATTCATATTATTTATTGTCAAATGGAGTTTAAAAAACTCATCTGAAAAGATGACGTCTGATCAAAATATCAGAGAATCATAGAATCAGTCAGGGTTGGAAAGGACCAGAAGGATGATCTAGTTCCAACCCACCCCACTATGGGCAGGGACACCCTACCCTCAATTACACTGGACAGAGCTTCATCCAGCCTTGCCTTAAACACCTCCCTGGGCAACTCATTCCAGGGCCCCACCACTCTTATAGTGAAGAACTTCCTCCTCACATTGAGTCTGAATCTCGCCACCTCCAGCTTTGCTCCATTCCCCCTAGTCCTGTCACTACCTGATAGCCTAAAAAGTCCCTCCCCAGCTTTTCTGTAGGTTCCCTTCAGATACTGGAAGGCCACAACAAGGTCACCTGGGAGCCTCCTCTTCTCCAAACTGAACAGCTCCAACTCTCTCAGTCTGTCCTCATAGGAGAGGTGCCTATGAGGACCCCTCTGATCATCCTCATGGGCCTTACCTGGACACACTCCAGCATGTCCACATCTCTCTCGTAATAGGGTCTCCAGAACTGGATGCAGTACTCCAGGTGGGTTCTCACCAGGGCGGAATAGAGGGGGAGAATCACCTCCCTCAACCTGCTGGCCACACTTCTCCTGATTCATCCCAGGATCTGGTTGGCTTTCTGGGCTGAAAATGCACAATGCCAGCTCATGTTGAGCTTCTTGTCCACCAGCACCCCCAAGACCCTCTCCTCAGGGCTACTCTCCAGCCAGTCACTGCCCAGCCTGTATTTGTGCTTGGGATTGCCTCAACCCAGATGCAGGACCTTGCACTTAGCCTTCTTGAACCTCATGAGGTTGGCTTGTGCCCACCTCTCCAGCCTGTCCAGGTCCCTCTGGATGGCATCCCTGCCCTCCAGCCTGTCTGCTGTACCACACAGCTTGGTGCCATCATCAAACTTGCTGTGGGTGCACTCAGTGCCTTTGTCCATGTCACCCACAAAGATGTTGAACAAGACTGGTCCCAGGACTGGTCCCTGAGGGACTCCACTTGTCACTGGTCTCCACTTGGACATGGACCCATTGACAGCCACTCTTTGGGTGCAGCCATCAAGCCAGTTCTTTATCCATCTGGTGGTCCGCCCATCAAACCCATGTTTCACCAGCTTGGAGACCCAGGATTGCGGTGTGGGACCGTGTCAAAGGCTTTCCTCAGCTCCAGGGATCACCTGCCCAGGGATTCTGTTGCTTTCCACGGCTAAGACAGCATGAAGCAGAAGCTTAGTTTGGGGAAAAAATGAGGTCCAGGCCATGATGACAGTGACTTTGAGAAGCAGGGCTTGAGTCCAAACAAGATCTGCAGGCATGTTTCGAGAATAGCAGTTGTACTGACTGCTAGGCAAGGGGGAAACCAGGATCTGTGATAGCATTTTAGTGGCAGGGCAAAAGTCACGCAGACCCTATAATTAGGCTCATAGATGCAGTCCTTCAGCATTTTCTATTTCCAGAGAAGGAGACTGTGCATGCTGTTTGTACATGTTGTTGAATATTCTCTTTATTTTGAAATGTTCAGCTGCCACTGCAATGAACTTCTTGTGCCAGATGACAACATCAATAAGTTTATGTACTTAAATGAGTGGATATTCAGATTTCTTTTCCTCACTCCTTTTTCAATTGTACACACTGCAGAGATGTTCTGCTGCAACCTCTGTGCATAGCAAATGAGCTAATACAACCATTGTTTTGACTTGCTATAAAGCCAGCATTACAAACGAACTGCTGAATCTGGCAGAAAACTGCAAATTGTTTGGAAAATTCAAGGAAATTATATTCTCATTACACATGTCCATATTTTTTTCTCCTTATTTCATCTTTGTCAGTGCATTTGCATATATTCAGGATCAAATTTGATTTTCATATAGTACAAATGCAGTGATTTGAAGTTTACACTTCAAAAATGTCAAGAAATAGGCAACAAAGTAGCCATTCAGCCATGAAACTTTTAATCGGGGAACTGGTATCAGTTCCATGCAGTCAAACCCAGTAAAACTGCTTTTACTTTTACTTCCATCACATTTGAATTTGAATATTTGACTTCAAAAGGACTTTTAATAAAAGTTAAGGTACCACTGGCATATGAGGCTAAAGGAACAAATCAGGCTGAAATGGTTGAGGCCTGGAGTGAATGAGATCTAGGTTACACTTCTGTCTGTGATGGGAAATTACTTTCAGGCACTAGGCAAAATGGCTCAAGTTTCATGTTTCAGTCCTCATGGATGGAATAAATTAATCCTCACTTTCTACTCTTACAGATGTCTGCCTCTTAGCTTTCAGAGCAGGTCCTTAGTTTACAAAGTTATTTGTATATATAACATATATTTAAATGCTAATCTAAGCACACACACATACATGTAATTTCCACTTGAAAAGCAGTCACTAGTGTAGATTCCAACCACTAATGCTCAGTAACCCAGACACTGAATAATCTCCCCAGGATTTAAGTGTGCCAGTGCAGAAGCAAAAGAATATGGGAACAGGAATTTGGAAGGGTGTCTGGTAAAACACATGCGTGGATGTCTGGTTTTGTCTGCCTGCACAGTTACCTTATGATTAATTTGAACTACAAATAAAAGAGAGTGAAACGTAAAACCCAGCAACACATGGGTAGCTTCACAACTTTGCTGTTGAAAAGGGCAAGTGAACAAATCTCAATGTGCCCTTGTGGCCAAGAAGGCCGATGGGATCCTGGGGTGTATTAAGATGAGTGTGTCCAGCAGATCAAGGGAGGTTCCCCTCCCCCTCTACCCTGGAGATACCTCGTCTTGAATACTGTGTTCAGTTTTGGGCTCCCCAGTTTAAAGGATCTGACGGAGAGGGTCCAGTGGAGGACTGCCAGGATGATTAGGGGACTGGAGCACTGCCTTATGAGGAGAGGATGAGGGACCTGGGTCTTTTTACTCTGGAGAAGACTGAGAGGGAATTTAATAAATATTTATAAATATATGAGTACTGGGTGTCAGGAGACAGGGGACAGAATCTTCTTGCTTGCTCCCTGTGATAGGACAAGGAGCAATGAATGCAAGCTGCAGCACAAGAGGTTCCACCTGAACACAAGGGGGAACTTCTTTACTCTAAGGATCACAGAGCACTGGAACAGGCTCCCCAGAGGGGTTGTGGAGTCTCTTCTGGAGACTTTCAAGGCCTGTCTGGATGCATTCCTCTGTGTCCTGAGCTAGATTATATGATCCTGCTCTGGCTGGGGGGTTGGACTTGATGACCTCTTTGGGTCCCTTCCAACCCCTGACATCCTGTGATCCTTTCACTGCTGGCATTTCAGTACAAAGATGTGCAACATGTGAAGCAACATCATTTACTTTGAAACACTATCATTATTTGTTAAGTTAAATTAATGAACAGTACCTTTGGGTGCAACCAATTAATTTGGTTTTTGTCTCAGTTGATTAGAGTATCTGACTGAGCTGTAATAAACCAGAGAGTGCATTAATACATGATCTTTCCCTTTGTTTACTTAATGTAGAACAATTACCACTTATTCATTCAACCAATCACAATTTTCTCATAAACAGTGAGCATTTCTACCTCTTGCTTATAGTGTTGAAACGAAAAGGGTCATTACTCACATTTTATTGTTGTCCAGAGCTCTTGGTTACTGTGAAATAGAGGAGTAGTGGTGATTTAAACATGCAACATATAGTCTAAGTAATCACATTTATTCGAAAGCTCTGTGATTAGCAATATTAAAACAAAATCACAATGACTGAATGTTCTATAAATTAATCTTAGAATGTTGTAGGTTCCAACACTAATGATATTCCAATAGTGTCTATATATTGTAGATGACTTCTCAGCCTGAATATTACAAATACAAGTAGCATTCATGAATTATCAATATTCTACTCCATTAGCATTGCCCTTTGCAAAGTGTATTCAGGTCATCCTAAATTAATATTTCACTTTTTGCATGTTTCAAAAATAAAAATACTTCACATTTTTCAAGTCTTCCATCACCCACAGGATATTTCAGACTTCTTTTCCAGTTTCTACCAGAAGCACATTACTACTAAGTAGCCCTCCCTCTTTCATTTTACTGTTACTACATCTTTGCTTCTGGTGCAACAATACTCCTGTAGTAGGCTTATAAATACTTCAACAATAACTTTCAACAGGGAGCCACAATATCTTTGCTTGATCCTATTCAATCTTCCTTACATAGACCTGATAATCTCCTGAGGTTATTTCACAACAGTCTAACATCTTAAAGAGCAATTTCATATTTTGTGAACATTATTTGCTACCAAGGATACATAAATGCTTACTACACAAGGGAATTGAGCCCAAAGGGTTAAATTAAGTGCTAGCTTGATATAGGTACTGATTTCAGTCAACCCAAAACTTTATTTTCTCTCCAGCATATGCTGATCTTATGCAGGCTTCACTACAATAGAGGTCAGCAGCACAAACATTATATTTGCTGGCAGTAATCCCTTAGTTCTATTACTGGTGCTGATGTTCCCACTGCGTCTTTTGGTAACTTAATGAAGTTTAATTTATTAGGGACTTTGGGTTCTAAACATACTGAAAATCCAACCAATTTTGATAAAGAGCCCAAATCACTTCCTTCCAGGTAGCTAAACTCCCTGCATCACTTAGAAATATCAGGCATTAGGTTAGAAGTTGCATTAACAGGACTAACCTGTTACACAAAACAATTCAGTGACCACTGCTATCCCACAGAACCACTTACACATCAGCTTCATCTCAGACCTTCTGTGGAACATTTGAAATTGCAACAAGAAGAAAATAATATTGAGCAGTCAGGCATCTGCCTCCCCTTTCCTTTGTAGTCTGATCATGGGTAAACCATAATAAAAACCTGAAGAAGCAATTTCCATTAATATTTATTGGAAGGACATGGTTTATTTTAATACTCTTAGGGCTTTAATTTGCATAATAAGTATGTCTCATATTCATTAATAGATTTTAGCTGCAAATTGCCTCTGGGATTTTCTATTCTTCTCTGAAGCCAAAAAGGAAAGGAACTGGGTTTGGTCATAGAATCATAGAATCATAGAATGGTTTAGGTTGGAAGAGACCTCAAAGATCATCCAGTTCCAACCCCCCGCCATAGGCAGGGACACCTCCCACTAGATCAGGTCGCTCAAGACCTCATCCAGCCTGGCCTTGAACACATCCAGGGAGGGAGCAGACACAACCTCCCTGGGCAACCTGTTCCAGTGCCTCACCACCCTCACTGTGAAGAAATTCTTCCTAATATCCCATTCAAATCTCCCCTCCGCCAATTTGAACCCATTACTCCTCATTCTGTCATTACAAGACCTTGTGAATAGTCCCTCCCCAGCCCTCCTGTAGGCCCCCCTCAGATACTGGTAGACTGCTATAAGATCTCCTCGAAGCCTTCTCTTCTCCAGGATGAAAAGCCCCAGTGCTCTCAGCCTGTCCTCATAGCAGAGGTGCTCCAGCCCTCTGATCATGGTCACAGTCATGCAGAAACTCAAGCTGAACTACTGTCATGGTAGGAAATAAATCCTGCCTGATCAGTTCAAGCCCCTGCTCTCCTTGTCCCACTGCAGGTCCAGGAGCTGATGGATTGAGAAAAATGTAAAAGGTTTGACTCTGACAAAGCTGCTAAGGCTGGGTACTTAGTACCACTAAGTCAGGTGTCTTGTGCTGCTCCTCAATGTGCTGGGGTGGACACATGGACACAAAACTTTGAATTCATTGGCCAAAATAATGGATGGTAGTACCTATTGGCCAGTTTCACTTTCAAAACAGTGTATTTAAATGGGAGGTGATTTAGAAACCACGCTCCTTTTTCTGCTCCTTCCACTGGGACCAGAGATCTATTCATGGCTCTTTCATGGTGGCTACGTGTTGCAGTATGTTGTGCAGCTTGCATCAGCAGCCTAGCAGCGAGGCAGCTCTTTCTTGCTGCCTCGCAGGCATAATTTGTATCTCCACTCCAGTGCATTGTGAGTAAGACTCCATAGGTGTAATTAGATTTTTCCCTGCTACCAGGTCCCTATTTTCCAAGTTCTGACTGTTTAAACTGTTTAATACTATGTTTACAAATACCCTTTATGTAATTGCTTCCTGTCAACCAAACAACAAAAAAATCTCAGGGAATTTTCTCAATTTTAAAAACATTATTAATAAAAAATAATATTAATAATGAAACTAATAATAATTCATAACTGATTCTTAATAAGCAACTCAATATGGCATCATGGACAGGATGTTCTATAACAAAAGTATTGCACATGATGGGTTATGAATTAACAGTAGCAGACTTGGAATGGGCTGAAAAATATGGAAGGCACCTGGCAAAGATTGCCGAGAGATTGCTCCAGGCATATTGCAATCCACTTGCAATTCTGGCAGCATGTGTAATAGAGAGACTAGCTGAATTTAATAAATGCAGGGAAAGGATCGTATGTTTAGAAAGTGAGCTAGAAAGGATGGAATAAAAAATATTATTTGCGTTGCAGACCAAAGGGTCAGGTCCGTTCACTGCCACAGATGCCACGCTATTGCCTCAGCCCCATTCAGTTTTTGCACCCACTCGCATCCCACCAGCTGCGGGTTCTGTTGAGTGGAGTGGGGACGTTCTGTGTGGCCACTCACAGGGCGCTTATAATACTGGCGGCTGCAGTTTCTGCGGAGGAAAGACTCCTTGTGCTGCAGCCAGGTGAGAGTGCTCCACGTGGGCACCCACTGGCCACTTTTCAGGCTCCCGTTGCCTGGTGGACAGGGCCAGATAGCCCCCAGCAGCAGACAAGCTCCATCGCACCTCCAGATTCCCTGGCACAGTTGCAGCCATTCCCTATGCCGCCCAGCTCCTGGCCACAGCCGCACACTGCACCAGATTCAGCTTTTGTCGTGTTTTGAGCCACCACACAGCCGCTACCCAGCTGCACGGCCGCTCACATGCCATTTTTTGGGATTTTCACTCATTTTTACACTGGCTCCAGCATCGGGAGCTGCCAATGCAAGCCGGGACCTTCCTGACTCACCAGCATGGCAGCAGCTGCACACTGCAGCGCCACCGACCACATATCCTGCATCGATCCCCACTTCGGGTGTCACCCCCCCAGGACCATCCCTTGCCGATCCCACACCACTAGTGCTGCAGCCAACAACGCTGCAAACTCAGGTTGTTCCACTGGCCGTACCCAGAGCCTATCATTCGCAAAGAGTCTATGTGCAGCAAGACTTTGCCTTGTCACTGAGGGCAGCCATGTGTATTTTGCCAACAGCCACACAGACTGTGAAACTCCAGGCTGATCCAAATAGGGAACAAAGAGGCACCAGGCCAACTGGACAGCGCATGTTTACGCCCCCTGACAACTGTGGGAGAGCTGCAAGGCCCACATCAGCAAAGCCTCTTCCGGTGTTCAGCAATACAGACAGAAATGAAGATGAGTATTTCCTTCCACAGAGGACAGTCTGTCCTGTGATATGACAGGAAACCACTTCTGGTAGTTGTGGCCAAAGGACTACTATAGTAAAAAAGATTTGCCCATACACAGAGGAGCAGCTGAGGGCCTTCCACAAAACTTTTTTTCCCGCAAACCAGGCGAATCCCCCATGGACTTTGTATTCTGAGTATCAGCCCCTGGTGGTGATCATATCTTCCTCAGTGCTGAGGAAGCCTATGCATACTGGGGGCCCAATGTGTTCTTAGATTCCAGGCCCAATGGGAATTACTCCCTAACTGCAAGGGTAGTTCAGTGGGCTGGACAGAAAAAGATGGCTTAAAGAGGGGAACCCACCATAGTCTGGGTGAAAGACTCTGATCAACTCTCCACAGCAATCTGACAGCTAGATTGTGTCCACACCATGCACAATATGGGACTTTATGCTTGTCCTATGAATGCCCCAATCAAGCCAAAGAGGCTGAAGCCCCTCATTTGAAGCCTCCCAGCAGCCTTCAAGGAATGCATACATTCCCTAATTACTGAGATTCGATAGGTGATCGAGCAAAATCAGAGCTTGAATAATCCCCACGAACATGTCATGACTTGGAAAGAACTGGGTAGGACACTATTGAACTATAGAAAAATGATTGGGTTTAGAGAGCAGAGACCTTCCAGAGCAAAGCAACATGCTGACACTCTCACAGCCAGCCTCACCAAGAAGTGAGAAATGCGCCAAACAAAGACATCTCTGCAAGCAAGCCCATGCAGCAGCCTACACAGCAATCGACCAAGCAGCCCACACAGCAACCCATGCCAGACCAGACACCATTCCAGAAGGACCCAGGAACGTGACCCAAGAAGGAAGGAAGCTTCACCGCCTAGGAACTGGTTCCAGGAAGCTCTAGCATTGGGCATGCCCAAGCACCTATTAGAGTGCACAGAGAAAGGGCAAATTAAATCCCTGGTGCTTAGAGCTTGGAAAAGGCGTGGGGAATGGCAAAGAAGCCATAGTGGCAATAACGAGGGCAGTAAAAGTTCTGCAGCAGATCCACCTGCTGTAGATAATCCTTTCACCCCTTATCATAAGGGATCTAAGGATCACAAAAAAAAGAAAAAAAATAGACAAGGTGATGATAGCCTCAGATCATTCTCATTGCTTTGTGCACGCTTTGCAATGGTCTGATAACCAAGAGTCTTTTGTCTATTCCTACGAGACCAACCTGAGCTGCTGTTAAATTCCTTCTTGATAATGGTGCAAAATTATTGTGTTAAATGTGCAGCAGGCAAAAGATTTGGGAATCCAGCCACCTCACAAGAAGATTAAAATTAGTGGTATCACAGGTATACCTAGTGTTTGCCATCTGGCTAAGTGTGCGGGTTTGAACTAATTGGAGAATTTAAGTGAGAAATTAGACTATTGGCTGAGAGAGGAAAACACAGTGTGTTACTTCACCAGAGCTTTACTAAGAAAGAACAAAAATTGTTTTTAAGTATTGTAACCTGTCCCGGTATGGGGTGACAAACACCCTAGAATTGGTCCAATCCCTGGGCTCTCTCCTCCCCCTACCATCCAAGGTCCAGTAGGGGTTGAGGGGCGGGGGCACCCCACTTGGCCCCGGGAGCCAGGGAGACCTCGGGTGGCACGTATGCGTGGAACTTTTTGAATCAATTGGTCAGCTAGAGAATGCTGAATACCTGTTGGTCAGTTTCACACGCCCCCTAGGGTATTTAAGGGGGGGCACAGTGACCGTTAGTGCTCCTCTTCCGCTCTTCCTCGCTGTCCTCCTCGTCCACCATCGTCTCCTGCAGTGGCTGTGAGGAGCCCAGCCACGTGCACAGCAACAGGCAGCAGGCAGCAGGCAGCGAAGCACGGCAGCTCTCCCGAAGCGGCAAGGCTAGTCTCTCTCTCTATCTCTCTCCCTATTTCCCTATTCCGGGCTAAGGTGGTTTTTTTCCCTCTTCCCCCGCCGGGGTCCAGGAAGGAGCTTGTTTTCCCCCTCGCACCTCGTGGTATTTTTGTAGACGCGGTCAGGATCTATTTGTATGTAACTTTTCTGTTTCCCAAGTTCTGATTGTTAAACTGTTGCATCTGACGTTTGAGCAACACATTCGTTTGTTTCTGCCAACGGGAACCCAATAGAACCTTGGGGGGGTACTAGGACCCCCTCACTCAGTGGGATATCAAACCTAATTAAGCTCTATCCCATCCCATAAATGGCGCATCGAGCAGAGGTTCCTATTGAGCAGATTCTATATGAATTAGGGCACAAACTCACCCCATCAGACATAGTATGGGCAGAGAGCTACACCGGCAATCCAGCTAAGGTTGCCCAGATTTTAGTAAGCCACCCCCACAAATTAGTCGTGATTCTAGCCGCTTGCACGATACGGGGGCTCCCGGAATTTTTTAGGAATAGGGAGAAAATCTACTGCCTACAGCAAGAGATAGAGTGGGCAGAATCAGAAATATTAGCGGCTTCGTGGAGTGAAAAGGGACTCCCACGTGCAGGCAGACCTTCGGCCACCTTTAAAGGGGCTTTCCATTCTCCCGTTGCGGTTCCTGCGCCTGCGTGCGATGCGCCATGGGCAGGCAACTCTTCGGCCACCTCGGGGACCTTCCATTTCCCTGTTGTGGCTTTTTCGCACATGCGCGATACGGTGCTAGCGAGCCCTGCCGGCCCGCTACCGGTTTTTCCAGTGGGTCCAGATGAGCCGGAACCGCGGTTTCGCGCTGGCGGCCCAGTGACCCCCGATTTAGGGATTGCAGGCAGTGGAGGGGCCAACACGGAACCTCTTCCCTTGGGAGGTCCGCCCGCCGCTGACCCCAGGGATTTCCCCGCGCCTGCCGGAGACCCGTCTACCGGTGCGGGTGACACGCCCCCCGCTTCCGCCTTTGCAGCTTTTCCGTTCGCGTGCGGCGTGCCAGTCATGGGCTCTGCAGAGCCCGGTGGACACCCCCTGGGCACCCAGGCATCCTCGCCGCTCACGCCTTTTCTGGGAGACGCGACCGAGCCGGGGCCAGTTGGAAACGGGAGCGTGGGTGTCTCCCGGGTCTCACCCCAGCGGCTGCACGGGCAGCATCTGGCTGTTTACTTTCCCGCGGGCTTCGCTGAGTCTAACCCTGTCCTGCCGCTGCCAAACACGCCGCTGCTACAACCCCCTCCGCCTCAAGACAACGACCTGGCCCTTGCTGACAGCGAAAGAAATAAAGGCACAGACCCCGCCGAATCGGGCGTGCTTGCGCCCCCTGCTGACAGCAGAAGAAACGTCTGTCCGGAGACAACAAAGCCTCTATGCGTCCACAGCAATTCTGACGCCACTACAGACAGGGAAGACAGGTGGATCCAAACAAAGATGATCCACCCAGTGATTCGACAAGAGATCACTGACTGTGGCTGTGACCGAAGGGCCACCGCAAGCCCAAAAATAGCAAAGCCCCTGCCAGCCTCAGTGACTCTGATACGACGGACACAGAGAAGCTGAGAAGGACACTGTCCAGCTTCAGACAGAGGACTGGATTCAGAGACCGGAGACCTCCTAAGGGGAAACATCTCGCTGACACCCCCAATGCCAGCTTCTCGAAGAGACAAGAAGCGTGCCACACAGAGAAGATGCCGCTGCAAGCAAGTTGTGTGGGTTTGAGCTAATTGGAGAATTTGAGTGAGAAATTAGAC
>VWZI01015938.1:545-14814 GCA_013396835.1 Psilopogon haemacephalus | reverse complement strand
AAAGCTTTATAGTCCACCCACAACAAAAATAAAAATGACTAGCAAAGCAATCTGAGTTATATTATATATGAATCTTTCTCTGCACATTTATGCCATAAACTACAGGGTTAATACTAATATGATACCTGCATGGGTAAGAGAAGAAAATTAAAAGAAAAAAATGATTAAAAAAACCACAACTTGCTATTTTTTAATGAACTGATGCAACTTTTCTAAAATTTATTGTTAAAAATTCTATAATGCCTTTGTGCAGAAATCTCAAATCACATCAGACTGAAAATCCTTCATGTTTAAACATCATTGACCTTTGCAAAGAAAAAAACTAATTTCATGACTTGTTTATATTCAGTTCTAGGAGATCACAATATTGCAGATCATTGCAGAAAGGAATTGTTCAAAGAACTAGGTATTTTTTTAATTATCATTTTTTATGTATGACTAAACACTCAAGAACTAATTTTTAGCAGAATTAGGTTTTAGTTAGTGGAATTGCTGCTGAGAACTGTACTATTTGTATGAGAGTTTTGTTCCTGGAAGACAGAACTGCCTTGCTCACTCAGTTTTTTAGATCCATAGACTGTGTAAGTACATGCCAGTTTTGTGACTTGACTATGGAACAAACATGACTTATCATTCATGCTGCTACTTGGAAGAAAAAATAAGTTGTTCTCTGATTGGGTCCATGTCTTTAGCCTCAGGTAGACTGGTTTAATCTAATTTCTTGATGGAATGGCTCAAAAACTAATCAATGTTCTTTGTCTAATGAACTATACATTGATTAACAGAAAGAGTTTGACAGAAAGTTAAATAGTATACATCTGATTGAAAGTAAAGGGATAATTTAGTTAAGTGTGATTTAACTGTCATTCTTTCAAGCTTGGTTGATATAATATAAGCCTTCTCTGATGCTCAGTGTAGTCGTAGGAACTCTAACTTTTTATATTTGTAAGATCATTCACATAATAGAAGTCATAAGACAGGCATATTTTAAGCATACATGCACATCTTTTTAAATATAAATATATATAGAGAGATACAGATCTATTTACCTCTCAACACCAAATTACCTTACCTTTATTTTGTATCATAAATAAGACCAAAAAGAAATCTTAAACCATTTCCCACTCTAATGAAATTATCACAGTTCTGCAGGGATTCATACACACACACACAATTTAACACATGTGCACTCACAGAATGATTTCTGCAAAGACCTCATCTCTCAGACAGCTTAATCCTTTGTCAGTTCAGTTTATGTTAAACCTTGTACAGCAGATACCATGTGTTTGAAAATCCCTGAAATGACAAACATTCTTTTCAGACTTACTATTAAAAAAATGCATTGTGAATACTAAACCTTTTTCCAAGGTGGATTAAATAGACTTTCCAGGCTCCTTACTGAAGACACCAAAGTCTCTATCCCCATGTGTTCAGTAACTGCAATGAATCCCTTCTAAATGTCCACCATCTATAGGTTGAATCTCAGACAATTAGAGTTTGTTTTTAGAATAAATATTCTAAGTGTTTAAAATTGGTTTAAATCAAATAATTTCTAAGTATCTTAACTAATTTTCTTAAGTAGTGTGTGTTTTTCCCTGATACTTTGCTGTATATTTGCTAATCACTCTTAGTTTTGCTGCCCTAAGGGAACTACTGGCAGAGGCACAAAACAATGAGGAGGACCATCACATCACCTGGAGATGCATTGCCTTGGGCATTGCTGACATCATTGTTAGTAAAGCTTCATGCACTGTACCAGGTTATGATGTTCATTTAAGAGCTTCCATGCTTCCATTTCAGATTAACTTTTAGAGAAAAGAATTTCCTCTTATGGAGGTCCTTTGAGGCTGAAGGCTGGTCTTTTTGGCATGAATGATGGACACACCACAAAAGAGCAGTGAAGATATGCACTGCACATAAGCTAACAATGACTGATTAAAGTAATATGAGATGGAAGATACTGAAGAGACAGATGGTATAACCAGCTTGACTACCACTATAGAGATGGCATAAATGTTGGCTGCAGATTATGTACGTCAGTGATAGCATCTAGATTTCTGAATGCAGAAAGGATGCAGAAAATAAAAACAAACCATGAATCACTTCTTTATATATGCCTATTAATTTTCCTTCTCTACGTCTATCTTCCTATTTATTAATGATAAATCTCAGTTGTTTTGCTAAAGGTGGGATTATAACTAGAGTGTCAGAGAGGAATGGTGTGGTCTTCAGCTTTGTACAACTCCTTTATCAATTGTATTTAGCAGCAAGGGCAATCAGAAGCTATTATAAACTTGGTCTGTACTAACAAGTCAGAGTATAACATAAAAAACAGCAGTGGTTGATAAAGTAAAGTCTGGTTTAGTGATGGTAATATATTCAGATATAAAATGTTCCTCAGGTTGTACACAAAAATAGAATCTCAAAAGTCAATCTAACTTTCCCCACCTTTTTTTAAGTCTGGTTTGGAGAATCTAATATATTGACTAATTCTTGGGAAGTGAAATGATATTAACTGAAATGTTGAAAATCTACCATTATGAAGAAAAAAAAAAAAAGAAGTTCTATATCTAATTGACAGATATGGAAGATGGATGCCAACTATATTCATCCCAGTAAAAAGTATCAGAAATAGGATGACAGAGACAAGGATGTGGTTAACCAAAGATAATAAGGAGAAGCAGAAGGCATTTGAAAATTTCAAAGGATATGTTAAGTGGGAGGAATGGGCAGATTATAAGTGTAGATAATGCAAGTAAGAAATAATTGGCATGAAAATGAACACTGAACATGAAACAGGCCAAGACATTTCAACCCCACAGGGTTTTGAGATATTTACACAATAGGCAACTGGGGGAAAAGATAGTCTTTTCAATCATGATAATGAATTAAATTTTATATAATACATCAGCACCACAAAACATTCTACTCCTTATTCTCATACTTTATTCAAAGCCTGACAGAGTTGGTGGCAGTCTTTCAATAGCTTTTGGATGATTAGATGAAATCCTATTGAAATAATGTAACATCTGAGCTGAAAATTCATAACCTGGAAATCTGGGCTCAAATTCTCAGAAGATGACTCTGTGCTAAAGACCCATCTGCTCCCTGGTCTCTGACATGTCTTTGAAAATTATATCCATATGTTTTCTAATATATTTTTCTTAGGTTATTTTATATATACATATATGTATGTATAAACATGTTGTTCTAGCAGATGAAAAAATAAAAGTGAAATCAGTGTAATAAAATTCCGAATATTTAAAACTAAAATAAGAAAAAAACCAAGAATAGGAAAATAAGCAGTAAATTACATATTGCATTTATTATATTGTTTTTTAAAGTCTTTGCTTAGGGAAAGAAAATTAAAGGTTGGGGATTACTTTTGCAAATTATCAAAAATATTTTTAGTGGGATAGAATGACACTCATCAGCAATTATCATCACCTGGCAAATTCCATCATCTAGAAATCGAAGTAGGACAACTCATTGTTTGTGGTATGAAAAATTTCTTCCAGATGCACTAATTATTCTAGTTTTGGATTATATATAAACATAGAATCATTAAATTTAATCATTAAATTTGTCAGATTGGAAAAGACCTTCATGATCCAGTCACTTGGTGACATGCTTTAGTGATTAAATCTTTTAAATACCTACAAGAATGATGATTTAATCACTTCTCTGGGCAGCACGTTCCAATGCTCAAGAACACTTTCAGTGATGAATTATCAACTAATGTCCAATTTAAGCCTGGCACTACACAAGGCCATTTACTCTCTTTATACCACTTGTATCACTTCCAGGGAGGAGACATACACAACTTCTCTAGGCAACTTGTTCTAGTATCTCACTACCATCAGTGGGTACATTTAAATCCACTACCCTTCATACTATCTCTACATCTGCTAATGATAAAAAGTCCTTTCTCACCTTTCCTGCAACCCACTTCAAGTACGCAGGTGTCACAATAAAGTGTCTTCAGAGCATTCTCTTCTACAGCCTGAGCAAACCCATCTCTCTCTCAGACTCTCCTCACAGGCAAAGTGCTCCAGCCACTGATCATCTTAGTGGCCCTTCTCTGGACCCTCCTGAGCATATCCATGTCTTTTTTACACTAGAGAACCCAGAACAGAATACAGTACTCCAGGTAGGGTCTCACAAGAGTAGAGTAGAAGGGCAGAATCAATTGTCACAGACTGCTGGCCACATTTTTTCTGATTGCAGCCCACAATACATTTGATATTCTGGGCTGCAAGCACACTTGCTGGTTCGTATTCAAGTTTTCACTCACCAATATACCCAGTTCCTTCTCTATAGACATGCTTTCAATCTGTTAGTTACCCTGCCCATAACTGCACTTGAGATTTTCTCATGTGCAAGACTTTGAACTTGGCCATGTTGAACTTTGTGAGGTTTGCACAGGTCCACTTCTCAAGCCCTTTCCTCCAGCATGTCAGCTACACCATAAAGGGTTTTTTTTTTTTTTTTTTTTTATTTAAAAAANTTTTTTTTTTTTTTTTCAGTCTAGAAAAAGCATGCCTTTGAGATTAAATTTAATATGATTTTATTCCTGCTAAATGATGAGAAGCTAGAGAGGTTCCATTTATTCATCAAAGAAAATGTAAAGTTTTGCCTTGATTACAATCTGTAAGAATTAAAAAAAAAAAAAAGGCAAAACAAAAAAAATGTGGTTAGGTTGATGGAAGCTAAAGCTTCCAAGATTAGAATGGAAATATGGAGAGAAAAAAAGAGGAGTTAAGGTGACTGTTCAGGTGTGTGGTCAAGCACATTGAATTCTTTATGCAAACTCCTTAGTGTTCTTCTAAAAGCTGTAATAGAGGAGTTGTCTTGAACCATGGCTCATGCTGAATCAGATGATATGGTTTGAAGCATTCTTTTTTGGCATTAGACTGAGAAATTAAACCTCTCTAAAACCTACACAAACAAACAAAATAAAGCAAAATCACAGCATGCTTTTTTCAACACTGTTATTTTCAAATCCTTGCATCAGAATGACTAGTCCATTGATCTATATTTAATCTATATTTAATAATGTTTAATCTAAAATAGCTGCTTTACTTGGACCATTTTTACTGTGATATGTTAGAATAAAGAGCTATTAGCACAGTTTAGCAGGAGAAGAGTCTCAATGCCACACTGCTATGTTAGCTCTTCTATAACCATAAGCTTTTCTAGCCTTTGAGACTGATTTCTATTTTTGAGCTGTTGCTGTGAAGAAATTACAGTCACTTGTGTTATGTTGTTAACTTTACCCCTAATGTTTCATGTTCAATTCTAGATAAATATAATTTCCTTGGTTTGATTATTTGCATATACACATAAAGGGAGATTCTGATAAGGTCCTGTGCTACATTTAAATATGGCAAGATCTTTCCCAGGGTTTATGCTGTAATCATGTCAAGTCCTTAAAATGACATAACTAAACAGGATTTTCAATACTATTGAATTTTCACCACCCCAAATGCACGTTTAGAGCATCATCTTGGTTTACTGACTCCTTGCATTATGGTTCAATATCTGTTCTCTTCAGGAGCTGTGCTGTTAGACCAAATCTATCAAAGGCAAATTATTTGGGTTAACTGCATTACACCCACCTGTGATGATTAAACTCATATATCATGCAGATTCAACTCAATGTTTCTTACCTTAGAAAGGAAGAGGCTCACTCTAGAGCCATAGACATTAAAGAGACACCTGGGAACCTTAGGAGCTTATTAATATAAGCTTCAGATTTAGATGACTGGAATTTAACAGAAACGATTCCTTTTCCTCTTTCCTACCACCTCAAGTAATGCAAACAAAAGCATTTACTTTTTCCAGATTTTCATAGGCTTGTTTAAAAAAAAAAGACGAAATATCCTATTTCTACCACCCTTGTTCATTCTCACTAGTACACATTCTCAGTTCAGAGACAGTGGTAAAATTTCCCATCTCTTACTAGTTAATAATATTAAATTATGACTTTTTTTTCTCTGCTTTTGTGGTATTTTGCACTGTTTGTTTTATCACATGATAAATGTGTAGCTAAGGAACACTTACATGTTTCTTCATCAGTTGATAGTGTTGTTGCTTTTAATGCCATTTCTCTAGACCACGTGTACTAAGAGATACTATTTCTTTCACAGGCTATCATTCATGTAGTTTAATATATTCCAGTTGCCTTGAGTTTATTCTGGATTTTTTGTTTGTTTGTTTGTTTTATGTGCGATATTGCCTGTATTTTTCTCAGATATTTTGAAATGTCAGACCCCAAAATTCATTTCACATTCATACTGTGTGTATCTGGAAAACTATATCTTATACTGGCAGCCAACTTTCATGATTATAATATCTTTTATGTTCTTGGCCTTCTGATACCAGAATCTTTCACACTCTAAACAGACATGAAGAGAGGAGAAAGAAGGTAAGTAAGGTAAGTAAGTTCAAGTAAGATTACCAGAGGCTTCCAGCATAGGCTTGAAAAAGTGGCTTTGTTGATTTAAACACAGTGCAATAAATCACATTCCATGACCCTCTTGGGGTCAACTTCTACCCTTGGAGAAAGTAAGAAACAATAAAAACCTGAAGATAAAAAACAGTTATTGAAAGCACTTTTCACTCACAAATTCTCTTGAGATCATTCGAGCTTGTAGGACCTTTTCAGGTCCTACATGCTAAATGCATGCCTTGTACGCATTTTAAAAGGGGGAAATTCCTTATTGGTTGTGTGGTGGGTTTTTTTTTTTTTTTTTTTTGTTTGTCTGTTCATTTAGTGGTTTTTCATGGTTGTTTTTTTGTTGTTGTTGTTTTCCCTCTATATGTTTCACCTATAGGCTACCTATTCATGGGCTACCTACCTCTTCTTTTTCACTTGCTTCTTGACATTTGAAGAACTCATCCATGGAATATTCAGACACTTTCCTCTTTTCTTATAGATAGTTCAAACTTACTTCCTGTATATGCATCCACAAATATATTTACACACACATACATATAGCAAAAAGCTGCTCCAAGAAAGGCAGACTCAGAAAACATCATAATTCCCTTGCAATTTAAAAAAATATTCATGTAGCAATCCATCACCTTCCTGTTGTTCTTTATGGCTATCCCTATAATCATGGAATCAATATTTCAGAAGAGGCCACGGTAGTCTCAGGATGTAATTTTACTGATCTTTCCTCCTCTAGAAGGCAGTACTAACTCTGCCTTAGCTGTCTAAACACTCTGCATGATAGGTAATATCAATTCTTGTTAAGGAATGTCACTACTTGGTGTTTCCCTTGTGGCTTCCACATCAGACATCTTCGTTTCTCCTAAGGCAAATGATATACAGGGTTACAGATGGACTAAGCATAAACTGATATTACATTTTGGAACACACCACATCATTTGCTCTAACATGCAAGATGCATCACAACTTAACAGGATCTAGCAGTTAAATAATGTGGTCAGAAAGTGGATGTTGCTACATTCCAGTTAATTTCCACTCTTGAGCAGTAATGTTAGATGTGGCTTATATATAAAAAGTGCATGATGCAATTTGCCATATTTCTAAAATGTTCCAGGGTCTAAAGAAGAATATTATGTATTGGTTTACACCCAGCTACCCTGAGCTAAAAGCCCAAATGAAAACTCAAAGTGGTTTGGAAGTGAGAATGGAGTATAATGCCTTTAAACAATGAAATACAGGGAGAAAAGGGGTTTCTGCTTCTTACAGGAAGCAGGGGAAAGGGATACAGAAAGCCCGGGAGGAGGGGGGTAAGGGAGAGGTGATACCACCGCGGCAGGGTTTTTAGTCTGAAAAGCAAAANGCGAGAAAGGGCAGAGGGTGCGAGAGAGAGTGAGGGTGGCTGAGCCCCCCCTTCTTATAGTCCAAATCAGGGCAGGAAGTGGGAGTGTTCAACCATTCCACCTGGGAGGAATGGGCCAAACCAACCTTGGGGAATAGGTAGGGGGTCACAGGTGGGCTTAACCCTTTACATATTAATATGTAAAGTAACATAGCACAACATTGTCATTAGAGACTAGAAATGTTCTAAACAATTGTACAAATTTCAATTAATGTTAGAACTTGACTGAAGTTAAAGCAAAGAAGCAAATATTGAAACAAACAAGAAAAACAAACAAAAACCTCCAAAGATAACTCAATGCACAGCTTAAATATGTGTATATTTGTGCTCCTAAACTGGCTAGTTGTCCTCTTATATTTATTGCAGAAATTAAAATGCTACTGATGTTACTGCTCATCTCTTTACTTCCAAGCCTAAGAAAAGACACAATGTGAAAATGTCAAATATATAATGAGAAATACTGTAATGAATATCTCTGAATATCGCCCAAATTAGGACATTTACAAATATTGCAAGAACTTTAATTTGCAATGAAAAGTGCAGAGCCAGTAAACATTGAACCATCGCTGAACTGTAAGTGAACAGGTGTGAGACACAACTGGACAAAATTTCAGTGTTCTTACTTGTGAAACTCCAGAAAGATAAAAAAGAATTTATATCCTGCCACTATGATTTTAACAGTAGGAAAATTAGGCAGGTGGCTTAGAATCATTTAAGTTAGGCAGAACTCAGATAAAGTGTGCTTTACAATCTAGGTTGAACTCATAGTTACCAAGTTGTTCACAACTATTTGTCAACAGTCCTGGCTAACCAGGAAGGTCCCAGTCGACTGGAGGCTGGCCAACCTGAAGCCCATCTACAGGAAGTGCAAGAAGCATGATCCATTGAACTACAGGCTTGTCAGCCTGACCTCAGTACCAGGAAAGGTTATGGAGCAGGCTATCCTGAGTGCAGTCATATAGTACTGCACATAGTAAGACAACCAGGCAATCAGGCCCAGTCAATATGGGTTTTAGAAAGGCACATCCTGTCTCACTAATACAGTAGCTATTGAGGTACTGAAACATGTCCAGAGAAGGGCGATGAAGCTGGTGAGGCTCCTGGAGCACAAGCCTTATGAGGAAAAGCTGAGGTTGCTGGGGTTGTTTAGCTTGGAGAAGAGGAGGCTCACGGGTGACCTCATTGCTGTCTACAACTACCTGAAGAAAGGTTGCAGCCAGGTGGGGGCTGGTCTCTTCTCCCATGTAACCAGCAACAGAATGAGGGGACAGTCTCAAGTTGTGCTGGGGAGGTGTAGGCTGAATATTAGGAAGTTCTTCACAGAGAGTGATTTGCCATTGGAATGGGCTGCCCAGAGTGATGCTGGAGTCACTGTCCTAGAGGTGTTGCAGGATGACTGGATGGGGCATTTAGTGCCATGCTCTAGTTGATTGGATAGGGCTGCGTGATAGTTTGGACTGGATGTTCTTGGAGGTCTCTTCCAATTTGGCTGATTTTATGATTCTATGATGTTAAGGTGACTTGCCTAGTGGTTGAAGTAAAGCTTTTATCACTTCCACAGCTGTCTCCTTGAGAAACTCAGGCCTGGGTAAGTGCACTCTGCATTAATTAATTAAAAACTTGCTGGATGGCTAGGCCCAAAGAGTGGTGTTTAATGGATTTGTCTAGCTGGTGTCCAGCTACTAGTGGTGTACTTCAGGGCTCAGTACCAGGATCTGATTCTTTAAAGTAACTTTATCAATGTTATGAATGAAGGAATTGAGTGCACCCTCAATATATTTGCAGATGACACCAATCTGTGTGGCAATATTGATCTGCTAAAGGTAGGGAGGATTTGCAGTAGGAGCATTTTTTTGTATCTGTTGGATCTGTTCTGTTGGAACAGTGATACTGTGGACAAAAATTCCCATCTCAATCCCCACATGTAAGAAATTGGACAAGCAAGGCAAGAGACCACCATGGCTGCGTCATGACTTGCTGATCAAACTAAAGGATAAGTTAGGATTACATAGGAAATAGAAGAAGGGACAGGCATCCTGAGAAGAGTATAGTAATGTTGTCTGGTTGTGTAGGGATGAGGTCAGGAAGGCCAAGGCACAGCTGGAACTGAACTTGGCAAGGAATATAAAGAAAAAGAAGAAAGGCTTCTACAGCTATGGTAACCACAAAAGGAAGGTTAAAGAAAGCAACCTTCCCCCTCCATGATGAGCAACAGTGGGGAGCAACCTATGATAAAATAACTAGGTCAGCAGATAAGGGACAACCTATGGATATGATGTGTCTGGCCTTTTTCAAGGACTTTGACACAGTCCCCCACAACATCCTATTGCCATAGTGTAGTTTATAGAGCAAACAGACTTTGATTATTTCACTCTTTCAGAAAAAGGCAGGAAAACAATAGAACTCTTACTGAATTGGTGAGAAATAGAGAAAAGCTGTATTTAAAAATGTACAGGAAAAGATATGGCCTTAACACATGAGTCCTTAACAGCTAGTACAGATACAGGTTACATGAGAATTTCCCCAAAACCTTCTCCCCAACCAAGCTAAACAACCAAAACTTCAGTGCTTGTTTTCTTCCCCTCTCCTCACTCCCACACTGTCTCCCATTAGGCCCAAACAGGCCATAAATTGTCCATCTGGAAATTCACTGCATCTGCAGCCTTGGAGACCATAGGCAGGTTACTCCCTCATTAGTTACCCAGATAAGACCCCTCCAGCGAGCTGAAAGGAACGGAGAAAAGATTTTTAAAAATCTGATTAGTGAATTTCTGCGGCCAAAGGAACCATTATACTTGGGCAAATTATATAAATGGAGCTAAACTGCAAGCAGTTGTGCTGCTTCTGCCTCACTGCTCTGTCTCACTTCTGCTGCTCAGACAATGTGCTCTGCCTTGTGCTTCAGATCAGCTTAGCCCTGATGTTTTGGGCTTGAACTATCTGGAAATCTAAGTATTTCAATTTTACTAGAACGGACATTGCCTAGGCAGACCTTGACATGGATCTTCATGAGTGTCTTCGAGAATGGTGAAGAGAAAGCACGCAGTTCCTGCTTTCAGACCACCTGTGCTGGTTTGAACTAATTGGAGAATTTGAGTGAGAAATTAGACTATTGGCTGAGAGAGGAAAACACAGTATGTGACTTCACCAGAGTTTTCCTGAGAAAGAAAACAAAAAGTTGTTTTTAAGTATTGTACCCAAAACATTAGATATCAGACAGGTTTCTGACCTCTCTGGCTGCGGCTGTTTCTCTTTGCATGGTCTTCTTTGTCTCTGCCTTGGTAGCTAATTCTCAGTAATACTACTAACTTCTTTCTGCTACTAATCCCCTGGCCGATCTACCTCTGCTCATCTGCAGCATCAACAGGTGGTGAGATAAGATTGGGGAAGGGAGGAGAAGTGGAAGGGGTGGTTGGTTACCACTCTTGGGGATATTGGTCTCTGAGAGGGGTGTGGTGTTTCTGTATTATCTTTTCATTGTATATATCTGTAAATATCTCTTATATCTTGTAAATATTTGCTTGTATATTGTGCATTGCTGTAAATATAAATCTTCACTTATCAACTTCCAGTGTTTCTGAGTCCTAGCCGGGGTTTACATCAAAAGGTGGGGGAGCAGGTAACTGCTTAAATCACTACATTTTTTTAATCCAATGGATGTATGTCTGCATGGGTTACAGGTTAAATATATCACCATGGCCCTTGAATAGAAATTTTCACAAGGATCTGGGATTGTGCTTTTGGGCACCAATGCAGTTGAGTAGCTAATTTGGCTGCTAATATTTCCTGATTTATTAAAAGCATCAAAAACAGCATTGGAAGCTAATCAGTTAAATTTAACCCTACGTAATCGAGAAAATAGTCCTGCTTCTGCTGCAAACCACCACCGTTCATGAGAACATGCTGAGCAGTTCCAACATCAAAGGAGCCAGGGACTATCTCTGAATTCTACTCCACTGCCATAAGTAGAACAGATGTTCCCTAGGGCTGCAGGCTGCACATTTATAAGTGGGTGGAGCCATTTTGTGGCTAAATCTTTTCCAATTTTCTGATTGTCCTAAGCTACTAAATTGCCCATAATTATCCTTATGAAGATTATCCCAACTGAATTGAACTCAAATTTAACTGGTTTGTATATAGTTCGTGGGTGGGACTTTTCAGAAATAAAATAACTACATATTTTATCACTCCTGCCTCATTAATCGCCCCAACTAATTCAGCATTCCAGAAGACTAATACCGTATCTTGCTGCATAAAGAGATGTGTTGCGAGCAGATCCGGAGAGTTGATTCTGCCACTTTACTTAGGATTTTGGAGCATTTCTGCTACAGTGACAAGCTGAGCGAACTGGGATTGTTCAGCCTGGAAAAGAGCAGGCTCTGGGAAGACCTAATACTAACTTTCCAGTACCTGAAGAGGGCCTACAAGAAGGATGGAGAGAGACTGTTTACAAAGGCCTGCAGTGATAGGATAAGGGGCAATGGCTTCCAACAGGAAAGAAGCAGATTTTAGATTGGATGTTAGGAACAGCTTCTTTATTATGAGGGCAGGGGAACACTGAAACAGGATTCCTGGGGAGCTGGCTGGGGCTCCATCCCTGGAGTTATTCAAAGTGAGACTCCACAGGGCTCTGGACAACCTGATCTAGTTGAGGATGCTCCTGCTTACTGCAGAGGGGGTTGGACTAGATGAACTTTGAAGGTCCCTTCCAGCCCAGACAATTCTATGATTCTGTGGTTTTATGATCCTGTCTACTTTTACACTGATCTACAGAACCCACTGGATCTTCAATAATTAATCCCTATTTAGGGATTCAGCTCAATATATTCATAAACCAGATTGTAAAATTCAATACACTTTGACAGAGGGAGAAAATCTTAGTTCTCTCCTCTCTTCTCCCTTCCTTTTCTGGCTTTCCAATACATATGTTGCAATAAAGTGAAATGTCCAGAAATTACATACAAATTACATTTCTTTTGAAGATTGAGACAAAATCCCTGTAAGGTCAGGGTTTTTTGTTTGTTTCTTTGTTTTGTGTATACATACACATGCGCATTGCATACAAATTGAGTATGCTTATAATAAATGTAGTGCATACGTCTATTCAATATATACCCATATATTTTATACAAATAATTCTTATATATATATGTGTGCAACAATATCAATGTATGTGTTTGAGCACATATTTATATTTAAAGAGAATTAACATTTAAGAGAGCAAGTAGATGAACACAGGAAAAGTAACACACAAATATTTAGGAAAGTTCTGGGATGAACGAAGTTCAGCCGAACTGCTTTTATGACCTTATTTATGTTGGGTGCAACTGACTCTCTCTGTAATATCCAGATAGATGTGTCTTGTTAACTGTCTCATCCTGTGGTGTCATCTTTACTATAATTAATGAATTACCATAACAAACTGCAGTGACTCTAAAGTTTTAGAGAATACCCAGCCGTTAGCTGTGACAACATGGGCTGGTGGACATCAATAGCATATATTTCATATTTACCTGATTAGTGATGATATCACCAGTAATGTCCTTCACTTAAAGAGGGAAAAAAAATCTACTTAGAACCTTCCTAAATGAAAAACTTTGCCCTCTTACTGCCTTTCCTAATAGAAAACAAGTTAAAATGTACCATTGGGCAGGTTAATTGACTTATAAGTATGTCTTTTTAATAAGTGTCATAAAGTATGTCATGCATCTGAAACTTGCTTTCAGTGCATTTTTTAAACTGTTGTCAACCAGATTAAAGTTTATTGTTCGCATGTAAGTTTCTGTTTTCAAGCAGTAATGAAAGACATTAAGTTGATTTGCCATGCGTAGACATGAAGTGGGTTATGTCCTTTGCTCTTTGTCAATGTGCCTTTCTGAGGTGCTTGCTTTCTCTGCTGTTTGTCTAAGCAGTCATTGTTCACAAAATGTTGCCCCTTTCCTATGGCCTGAGATGTAAGCCTTCATTTCTTTGGTGTCCTCTTTAAGTCAAAACTTAGTGCATAAAGGATCTGATTCACCACAGCTAGACTTCAGTCTTGGCTTTTTATAGGTTTTTAGTTTTAATGGACAAGTGATTGAAGAAATTCTACAGTGAATCAGACTTTAACAATGTGCTATTCAGTGCACTGTCCTCATGCACAGTGTGCTCCTAGTATGGTGGGACCTTGTTACTGAAATTAGCACCTGGCATAACTCAAGGCTGTAAAAACTCTGAAATAATCTCAACATTTGGCTACTTAAAACACAGTATGTCAATTAATTTTGTGCCTCATTTGCCTATTATTGGCAAATGTAATTTAACCCATTTTCTCTACCTGTGGAGGAAAAAACAAGATCTTAAGTAAACTGCAGCACATTTAACAGGATAATTTCACCATTAACATCCATAAATATAGAAATCCAGAAGCCATGCCT
>VWZI01015937.1:210492-228810 GCA_013396835.1 Psilopogon haemacephalus | reverse complement strand
ACATTCCAGGAACCTCTTAGATTGCTGGTGCTGTGCTGTGTTGTCCTTCGAACAGATGTCAGGGTGGTTAAAGTCCCCCATGAGTACCAGGGCCTGTGAGCGTGAAGCTTCTCCTATTTGTTTGTAAAGGGCCTCATCTGCTTCATCTTCCTGATCAGGAGGTCTGTAGCAGACTCCTACTGTGATGTCCCCTTCCCGTGCCTTCCCTTTAGCCTTCACCCATATGCTCTCTGTTTTGGTGTTAGGTATTCCTAGGTTGAGCTCCATGGATTCCAGCTTATTACTGATGTAGAGGGCTACACCCCCTCCCCTTCTCCCCTGCCTGTCCCTCCTGAAGAGTCTATACCCATCTATCCTTACACTCCAGTCATAAGAACTATCCCACCATGTCTCAGTTATACCAATGACATCATAACCCTGGAGACTTGCAAATGTTTCTAATTCCTCCTGTTTGTTGCCCATGCTCCTTGCATTAGTGTAAAGGCATTTCAGTTGTGCCTGTATTGGAGCTGACTTACTCACTGATTTTCCTTTATCCTGTTCTTTGAGCATGCATTCTGTTCTTTGAGCATGCTTTTCCTCAGTCAGTACTTGGACTTGTCTACACTCAGACACGTCTTTATCTGCTAACCTATCTCTACCCCTCATGCCATTACTACCAGGTGAATTACCACTTGATGTTTCCCTATTGGCAGATAAAATCTGAATTGGATATGGCCCATCTCTGCAGACCCCTGGATGCACTATTCTGTCCTCAAGATGCTTCAGGGCAGCAGGTTGAGAACTATCACCAAACCCCCATTGCTCCCACTCTGATCTGTCCTCCCACACCTTGCCACATGGAGTTCTGATTACTTTGTCCCCCTCCGCCTTCACATCCTGTTTAAAGCCCTGTCAGGTAGCCCTGCTGTCTCTTCTGCAAGGACCCTCTTCCCTCTTCGAGAGAGATGTCTCCTGTTTGGTGTCAGCAACCCTGGTGTTGTAAAGGTCATACCATTATCAAAGAAACCAAATTTATGGTGGTGACACCATCCATGCAGCCACGTATTAAAAGACTGCACTCGGCTACTTATTCCGGTGTCTCCTCCATCAGCTGGAATAACAGAGGAGAAGATGATTTGTGCCCCTGAGTCCCGTATCACCCATCCCAAGGCTCTGAAGTATTTTTTAATTTTTCTGGGACCACTAGTCATTATTTCCTCTCCTCCCACTTGAAAGATCAATAATGGGTAGTAGTCTGTAGAGTGGACTAGGTTAGGAATTTTAATTTATGGAATTATTAAGGTTAGCAAACACCTCTAAGATCATCAAGTCCAACAGTCAACCCAACAAGACCATGGCCGCTAAACCAAAGTGCCATACCTACACATTTGCTGAACACATCTAGGGATGATGACTCCACCCCCTCCTTGGGCAGCCTGTGCCAATGCCTGACCACTCTTTCAGAAAAGGCATTTTTTCCTAATATCCAATCTAAACCTCCCTTGGCACAATTTCAGGCCATTTCCGCTTGTCCTATCACTACTTCCTTTGGAGAAGAAACCAACCACCTTCGCCTCACTCCAACCTCCTTTTAGGGAGTTGTAGACAGCAATGAGATCTCCTATAAGCCTCCTCTTCTCCAGACTAAACAATCCCAGTTCTCTCAGCAGCTCATTGCAAGACCCTATGGACGCTCATCAGCTTCACTGCCTTTCTCTGGACACCCTCAAGCACCTCTATATTGTCCTTGTTGGCATAAACAGAACCCAGTATTCAAGGTGTGGCCTCACCAGAACTGAGTACAGTGGGAAAAACCCTGCCCCAGTCCTGATGGCCTTTTTGGCCATCTGGATACATCTAGCTCATGTCAAGCCAGCTGCCAGCCAGCAGCCCCAGGTCCTTTCTGCCCAGCAGCTTTTCAGGCATAGTGCCCTGAGCCTGTAGCATTCCTGGAACGTTGTGACCCAAACTCAGGACCTAACATGTGGCTTTGTTAAACCTTATACAATTGACCTTGGCCCATTGATCCAACCTGTCCAGATCCCTCTGCAGAGCCTTCCTACCCTCAAGTACGTCAACAGTTGCATCCAATTTGGTGTCATGTAAATCTTCTCATGACTAAAAAAACCCGTAATTGTCCTGAAGGCACCAGCCTCTGAGCCAGTGTTCTCATTGCTAGTTCTTTTTCACATTGCAGGGAAGTCATTGTTCAGGCAGTCAAGAGGTTATTCTTTTCCTTTTGATATTTTCAGGAGAAAAATACCATATTTTTTTTAAGATTGAAATCCTGTTTGAGATCATAAATTAAAATAAAATTGGTAATTATTTTGTCTTTACTTGACATTTTTTCAATAAACAAGTCTTGAATGTCCTCATAAAGCATACAGTCAGCTCCAGCAAAGGCTAATAGCAAAGTAACAGAAGTGTGACAGATGAAGCGAGCAATATAGTGGTGAATTAGTGTGACAAAGCTGGTGCAAGAGCCCTCTGCTTTTTTCTTGCTTTTAGTCTCTCCTTTGTTCTGCACATTTAATACTAATATACAAACCCAAGAAGACAAAGATCCTTTAAAATTTCTCTGGCTTGCCAGCTTCTCTTTACTCTTGAAATTTATCAAGGGCCAGTGTGAGTAGCCACAGCTTTGATGATATTTAACCTGACTGTGGACATAGTCACTAAATTCCAGTGAACCTGTCTTGGCTGTTCCTTGCTATTAATGAAGTGACTAGTTAATTACTGCTAAGTTGTTTGGAAAATAATTGCCTAAAAGTAAATCACAGAATGATAGGGGTTGGAAGTGACCTCTGAGTCCAACCTCCCTGCCAAGACATATTCACCTGGAGAAGGTCACATACTGGTCCAAACTGGTTTTGAATGTTTCCATTAAAAGGATGGGAACTCCACACCTCTTTGGGTAGCCTGTTCCAGTGCTCACTCACCCTTAAATTAAGGAAGTTCCTCCTCATGCTTAGATGGAACTTCTTATGCTCAATTTTGTGCCCATTACCCCTTGTCCTGTCACTGGGCGCCGCTGAGAATGGACTGGTCCCATCCTCTTCACACCCACCCTTGAAATATTTATAAGCATTTATGAGGTCTCCCCTCCAGTCTTCTCTTTTCCCAGGCTACAAAGACCCAATTCTCTTAGTCTTTCTTCATAAGAGAGAAGTTCTAACCCTCTATTAATGAAGGTTTTGGAGAAGTGACAGCTTTGGGTATAACTACTACGTTTTGTATATGCCTATTTGTTCTGACTAATTCTTTATGCTGGTGTTGACAGTTGGATTTGAAAGAGTACATTTTACTGCAGGCATTTTGTTAGGATTTCCTGTGAACTGTTCCTTTGTTGAATTTGATATAGCAAAAGCAGATTGTGAAGCACAACTCCATCTTGCTGAAAGCAGTAACAAGCAGAACTGTTTGATTTAAATGGGAATTTAATGTTTAATTCACTCTTCTTCTTGTTGCTGTCTTAGAAAGTCAGTGATTCAACAGGGGCGACCATAAGAACTTTTTATATACTCATGTATCTCTTCATCCCTGAGGCTTTAAACATAAATTCAGTACCTTTTCACAAATCCAGGCCTATTTCTTTTAAGGATGAGACCATGGAGATTTAACATATGTCTGATTGTAGTAGTCTTTTTGTTTTGATTTTAAGACCAGAAATGGTATTTTGCTTCAGTCTGGTTTGGTTTGGTTTGGTTTTTCTTAACCTGTATTTTGGTCCTGGAATTTCAGGAGGTATTGGTAGAAGATGCATGTGAGGAACAAAAACAAAGATTGACTTGAGTTTCTCCTAATCAAAGGCAGGAACATTAGGATAACAAATTGGCAACTGCCAAGAGATATTGATCCTTCCAGATGAACTTGTAACTAAGCAGCAGATGATTTGAACAGGGAGAGGAAATTGTATGGATTTCGTAAACTAGCAAAACAGACTGTAAGGCTGTAAAGGAGGGATGCCACCTTCTTTAGTCATTTTTGGAGCCAAGAGTGGATTTTAAAATCCAAATATAAAAGAAACCTTCAAGACTAACTTGTAAGTGAAGCATGCTGGTGTAGCCTGCACTAAGGAAAAGGAATTTTATTCACATGTAGTTGTTTTTCCACCAGCTGTACTACTTTTCTGTCATTCTCTCATAGTGAAGTGAGTGCGTGTATGGCATCTGAGTGTCTGAGTTGTTAACTGGCTTCATTGTCCTTTCATTGTCAGAGGTGAATGATGAGCTAAAGACATCCATAGTGAAATCACCTTTGAGGACATATGAGAGTTTCTCACAAAGTAAGTCCATGGATATTTGGATGATGATGTCCTTCACCCATTTGAATGGGTACTTACTGACTTGAACCCAGAGAGGCAGTACTGAACCAGATGATCCTTGGTGTTCCTTCCAACCTTGGCATCCTTGATACTGTGCATATTAAAACTAGAGACAGTAAATCAAATGTTGCAGAAACCCAGTCTTTGTCATGAAGTTCAGCACTTGAGTCAATACCCATCAAAACTATGTGGAAGATGCCAGAGTTGTAGAATAATCCCTAATACCTATTAGGCAGAGTATTGGTATTTTCTGGGATATTTATTGATTTTGATATTCTGAGTCTGATTTTGATTTTGCAACTGGCACCTTCTGATTCAAGGATGCAAATGTATCTAAGTAGCCATTTCTCATTAGTGGCTCTGTTCCAATGTACGTTAGACCTTTTTTAAAAAAAAAAAAAAAAGGATCTAAAAATCTCTAGTCTTTAAGGATGTAGCTGGGGTAGGTAGGTGTCCCATGTTGGTAATGCAGTCATAATGTATTTTAGCATTTATGGAGAATTCCTAGAACTTGGAACACAAAACAGTATTAGCATGCTGCAAAGTTTCACAAGAAATCTTTCTGTAAAATGAGCAGCAGCCTGATTTTACCACAGCAGGAGAGAAGTGGCACTAGAACAGTATCAATGGTTCCGTTCCAAACCAAAGGTCACAACTATACAGAGAACCCTTTGTGCTGTGTGTCCTGCAGTAGATGGACTTTTGTATTCTTCCTGCATATTTATTGTGTAAGTAAAATTAATAGTGACAGAAGGGAGCCTACAGGCAGGCTGGGGAAGGACTGTTTAGAAGGGCTTGTAGTGATAGGACGAGGCAATGTTTTGAAACTAGAGCAGGATAGATGTAGGTTGGACATTAGGAAGAAGTTCATTACAATGAGGATAGTGCAATACTGATCCAGGTTGCCCAGAGATGTGGTTGAGGCCTCATCCCTAGCGACATTGAAGGTCAGGCTTGATGATGCCCTGAAGCAACCTGATCTAGTTGGAGAAGCTGGGGTTTGGACAATAGGAGCTTTGAGGTTCCCTTCCAACCTGGTGAATTCTGTGATTTTAAAAAATAAATCTGTTTCTCAGAAAAGTATTCTAATTCTTAAACCTCTAGTTAGTTCAAGAATTTCTGTAAGATGAAAGACAAGTATATTAATGGAAAGAAGTTTGATAGGATTATTGGTTAACCGTAGTGTTATCAATTGTTTTTTGTCTGGCTTTTAGTGGAATCTTGAAGGAACACTAAATCAGAACAATTTTCTGGGCATAAGGAAGCAAAGCAGAAGCAATACAAATGAAGAGATAATTATTTTCATGACTTTATATTTTTCTTGTCTATAGTCCTATTATCCTTTTAACTATGTATCTTAATTAAAACAATTTTAAGCAAACTAACAGTGATGGAACAGAGACTGATGACAAAATTTATACCACAATGGGGTTATGTTGTGTTTTACCATTTTGCAAACGCAGCATTAAGAATCTAGTCCTACTCCATGGCACATTTCTCTCCTCAGAGAGAACGGCAGTTATGTAGTGTCTTAAAATATCATGCAACCTGACCCAGTAAAATATGCAGGATATAGCACAGCCTTTATTTTTTTATTGTCCATCACCAGTAGCTTCCTGCAAGTCATGTCCATAGCAGTGGTTTCAAATTGTTACATTCCCCTTCCTACCTTTCCTATTTTTATTTTTTTGTTTTAAGTTTTAGCATAAACATTTGGTGAAGGTCAAGGACAAGCATATTGATGCGATATATATGTGTGTAGTTCTCAATAATTGGAGGAAAAAAAATTTGACATTTGCCAAAAGATGCTATCTTGTCCTATGACGTAAATATTTGCACATGAAAGTTGAAATTTATGTTGAATTGGATGTGCTCCTAGAGAAATACCCTTTTACAAAACATGCTGCACTCTTCTTGCTATCTGCATACTTGGTGTTTGGCTGTTTGTTCAAATTCTTTCTAAATCACCATGTTTTCATACACTTAGAGTAGGAAAAGTAGCATTTAAAATATCATAACTAACCCTTACAGCAGACCTAAGAATTTTGAGCAAGTGTATGCAAGTGTCTCACCGATGCCTCTGACTTGGAGGCAATATGCTGAGCGATAACCCCAGAAATAACTTAGAAATAATCTCTTTGAATTCTTGCAGCTATTTCAAAAGGAGGTTAAGGGCTTCAGCCCCCAAAACCTGATAATCTAGAGTAGAAAATACACCTCTGGAGTACCTACTGTCAGATACTCTTGTGTGATAAATCAATATGGCATAGTACCTTTCTAAACTCCCTTTTTTGGCCACCTAAAATCAATGTTTTATTATAAAAAATAATGGAATCTTGCAAAAAAACCCCTGAACAAACAAAAAAACCCAACACCAAAATCCAAACAAACAAACCAACCTCCCCTCCCACTATTTAAAGTGCAACCATATGTACAGGACTTCAATTAATAAAAGGTGGGTGGAACTCCCAGTAGGAAGTAGAATTCTATACAAAGCTTCCCAGCAGGATATAACTGGAATGTGTCCAGAGAAGGGCCACAAGGATGATCAGAGGGCTGGAGCACCTCTCCTCTGAGGAGTGACTGAGGGAGTTTGGGATGTTCATTCTGGAGAGGAGAAGGCTTCAAGGTGACCTTATTTTGGCCTTTCAGTTTCTTCAGGGGGCCTACAAAAAAGGTGGGCAGGGACTTTTTAGGATGTCAGGTACTGATAGGACTAGGGGGAATGAAACAAAGCTAGAAATGGGTAGATTCAGACTGGATGTTAGGAAGAAGTTCTTCACCATGAGGCTGGTGAGACCCTGGAACTGTTTGCCCAGGGAAGTGGTTGAAGCCCCATCCCTAGATGTGTTTAAGGCCAGGCTGGATGAGTCTCTAAACAGCCTGATCTAGTGTGAGGTGTCCCTGCCCATGGCAGGGGGATTGGAACTAGATGATCCTTGTGGTCCCTTCCAACCCTGTCTGATTCTATGGTTGTGCTCAGATATGCAGATCCTTACCTTCCTGATTCACCTGAGTGATTGCTATCATGTACAGTATGCTTGTGCAGTGGTGGTGTACAGAACCTCAGAGTCTCCGGTCTAAACCGTTGAAGGCAATCCTTGTAGACTTTCAACAGAGAAGTAAAAGAGTTATGTAGCAGATAGGGAAAGACATAGAGTGGCAAACAAATGTGGATCATTGGAAGAGTTTGTTTTAATATTTTGAGTACTAAGATGAAAGTAGTAGAGAAAAAAACAGTTAATGTTACTATACCAGTATGTAAATCCATGGTATACCCATATCTCTGGTACTCTCTCCCCACCTTGCAAAAAGACAGTGGATGACAATGAGGTATATTAAACAAGTTCTGAATTTCTCACTTGTCTCTTTTCCAAGCATAGTTGGGACAGAAGTCTCCGAAATTATGAGTGAAACAACTACCTGAAGGGAGGTTGGAGTGAGGTGGGGATTGGTCTCTTTTTCCAAGTAACTAGTAACAGGACAAGAGGAAGATGCCTCAAGTTGCACCAGGGGAGGTTTAGGGTGGATATTAGGAAAATAATTTATTTTCCTGCAAGAATAGTCAAGCATTTAAACAGACTGCCCAGGGAGGTGGCAGAGACATGGTTTAGTGGTCATGGTGGTGTTGGGTTGACCGTTGCACTTAATGATCTTGGGGGGCTTTTTCAGATGAAACAATTCTATGAGCATTCTAGAAATAGTATTCCTTATATCTTGAAGTTAGAGCTTTAATTGTTTGTGCAGTAGTATGTTCCCAACTGACATCTTGGCTTGTAATTGGATTGTGTCAGAAGGAGTTCTGAGTAATTTTAGTTAGAATAAATCTGTATTTTTGGGTGTGTGAATGATCCATGGTCCCAGAGAGGTGTGCTAAACACCAATTTTCTATTCCTCTAGAGGTAGGTATTTTAGAGGTAGTTTTCTGTTTGAATTTCCCTAGCAGGAAGTAGTCCTTCCCATTAAAGAATTAAGTCTGCGGGTATAATGAGAAGTTGTGAGAGTGACTGAGAAGCTGAAATTAAAAGAAAATAATGAAACACTGACATTAGAGAAACTGTATTGGTATAGGCTAGGAAGCGAAAAAGCCTCAACGATTGTTACTGTGGCAAAAAATAGAATCCAGTTAATATAAACAAATTTTAGAAAGTCTTTTGGACCACCTAGATAAATTTGGTTTGAAAATATAGTCTTGAAAAGGTTTATCCCTTTAAACAGTGAATATAAAGACCTATTTTAAGCATCTGAGGATTAGCTGATTCTCAAGGTTCAGGCATATGCTGCTGTTGTCATACCTTAACAAGTTACACTGTGTTAGTTGCCACAAAGTAACTGAGTTCACTCTTAGCCTGTCATGAAATGTGAGATAAAACCTTGTAGTTTAAACTGCTTTCACAGAGCAAGAATTACAAGGGCAGAGAGTGTGATGATGGGAACGTGTGTCAACATGAGGGAGTGATGGTGTTTAAGCAAGGAGGAGCAGAGGAATTTGGGGCTTTTATCTCTGTTCCAGACATTGTTCAAATATTTAATCCAATTACTTCTTGAACTAAAAGAAGTTCTTCAGGGATGAGGAACTGGATATTGATTTGAAACTCTTCAGACAAGTGCTTCGTTATGAGATAAAGATGCTGACTTTCTGTACTGCCTCCAACCCTGTCTTAAAAGAAAAACTCATTTATGATCAGAAAATTGTTTAGGTTCCTAATCCAAGGGGTAAGGCTATGAGTCCTTGTTGTAACAACCAGAGAACTGGAGATAACTGCTCCACATTTTTGTCCTCTTTCGCTGATTCTCTTCAAATATCAGTTCTGCTCAGTGTGCTATTTTAAGTAGAATTGTTTCAGTTGAAAAAGACTTCTAAGATCATTGTGTCCAGCCTAACACCACCATGACCATTAAACCATGTCTCAAAGTGCCATAACCACATGGTTCTTGAATACCACTTTCCTGGGCAGCACAATTTCAGGCTATTTCCTTTTGTTCTGTCACCTGATACTAGGCAGAAGGGACCAAACCTTACCTCACTCCAACCTCCTTTCAGGGAGTTGCAGAGAGCAATGAGGTCTCTCCTGTCTTCTATTGTCTAGGGTAAATGATCCCAGGTCCTTCAGGCACTCCTCAAAAGACTTGTTCTCCAGGCCCTTCAATAGTTCTTGATGTGTAAATTCCAGTAGCTGTATTGAAAAATACAGCTGGATCTTGAAATTCTAATCTTAAACTGAGACAAGTAAATATTATTATTTAATACAAAGGAAAGAGATTTTTAAAATAGCAGTTATGGGGAGCCAGTTAACTCACCAATACATAGAATGCATGCTAAAACAATGCATTCACATATCTGCAGGTTTTTTTTTCATCTTTCAGTATTTGTCCAATTAGACTATTTATACATTTCACCTGGCAGATTGTTTGGGGGGATGCTAGGAATTAGGAGGCCCCGTACCTGTGATTTCTGTGTTGTCACTAGTACCAGAGGCATGCAGTAATGTGTGCTGTGATGCTGGTTGTTTTTTAATGTATGGCGTGACCTATAAAGTATCATAGAATCATTTGTGTTGGAAAGAACTGTAAATATAATCCAGTTCTAACATCCCTGCAGTCAGCAGAGACACCTTCCAGTAGACCAGGTTGCCCAAGGTCCTCTCCAGCCTGGCCTAGAATACATCCAGGGAGGGGATATCTGCAACCTCACTTAGGCAACTTGTTCTTGTATCTCACCACTCTCACTGTAAATAATTCCTCCTAATCACCATCCTGAATCTGCCCTCCTCAAGCTCAAAGCCATTCCCTCTTGTCCTGTCACTGCAAGCCCTTGTACAAAATCTCTCCCCAGCTTTCCTGTAGGCCCCCTTCAGGTACTGGAAGGCTGCTCTAAGGTCTCCCTTAAGCCTTCTCTTCTCCAGGTTGAACAGCCCTGTCTGTCTCTAACCCTCTGATCATCTTCTTGGCCTTCTTCTGGACCGTCTCAAACAATTTGATGTCCTTATTTTTTGGGGGAGGCACCAGAATTGCATGCAGTACCCCAGGTGGAGTCTCATGAAAACAGAGTAGAGGGGTAGAATCACCTCCCTCATCCTGCTCGTATATGTAATGCTCATCTCTCTGATTAGGTGCAGAAGCATTTTCTGGTTTATTGTTTGCCAAATGGCTGAGCTGGCAAAATGTCCCCTTTCTGATATATTGTGACTTCAAATTGTAGCGACTACTTATTTTCAAACACCCCAAATTTTAACTTTTTTTTTAAAATATATTTGTTTTGGAAAATGAGGCATCAGTGGACTGCTGAGTGTATCACCTCTCTTAGATACTTTGGGGATTTGTTCACTGTCTTTTCTTGGTTTCACAGATTCTTGTGGGCAAAAAGCTATGAGAGTAGTCAGTTGTCACATCCATCAAATTTTCAGCATTTCATGTGGTATTGATGGTTCAAATGCATAATTTTACTTCACAACTTCCTGTTAATCAGTTTTTTCCCTTGTTCTTTCAGGAACTCTGGGCTCCCCAGTTCAAGAGGGACAGGGACATACTAGAGAGTGTCCAATGGAGACTCTGAGGATGATTAAGGGACTAGGACATCTTTCTGATGAGGAAAGGCTGAGAGACCTGGGGCTGTTCAGCCTGGAGAAGACTGAGAGGACATCTTATTAATGTTTATAAATATCTGAAGGGGGGGTGTCAAAAAGAAGGGGCTACTCATAGAATACAATTTTTAGGTTAATTAAGGAACCCTAGAGTAATATAATGGAGTATATTTAATTCAGCTTCTCACAAGTGAATAATGTATTTGAAACTAAGAGTTCATTCTAGAAATAAACATATTATGAATTTTTATATCATTGTGTATCCTAATGTTCTGTCATTAAAAAAATGTTGCACCCTACTATCGCTTGAGTATAAATATTCCAAACAAAGGAAAACAATATTAAGAATAAAGACACTATTGACATTTTTTCACTGTGGGAGGTTCCAATGATAAAATAAAGGGAAAACATCTAAAGAAACAAATGTACTGTGCTACTGTAACAAATTTAGTGCTTTGTCTTCTGAATTACTCCTTAGTTTTGCCACCCATAATGAGAGTGGCCGCTGGGGTCACTCGATGGGCTGAGGTTTAACAAAGCCAAGTGCCAGGTCTTGAACTTGGACCACAACAACCCCATGCAGTGCTCCAGGCTTGTGGCAGAGTGGCTGGATAGTAACCTAGCAGAAAATAACCTAGGGGTACTCACGCCAAGAAGACCAACAGCCTCTTAGCCCAGATCAGGAGTAGTGTGGCCAGCAGGTGTAGGGATGTGATTGTCCCCCTCTGCTTGTCACTGATGAACCTTGAGTACTGGGTTCAGTTTTGGGCCCCTCACTCCAAGAAGGACATTGAGGTGTTGGAGTGTATCCAGAGAAGGGCAACAAAGCTGATGAAGCATCTGGAGAAGAGGTCGTGTGAGGAGTGGCTGAGGGAACTGGGGTTGTTTAGCTTGGAAAAGAGGAGGCTAAGGGAAGACCTCCTTGTTCTCTACAGCTCCCTGAAAGGAGGCTGGAGTGACCTGAGGGTCAGTCTCTTTTTCCTGATATCAGGTGACAGAATGAAAGGAAATGCTAGGCCAGGATTGATTCTGAATGTGTAGATATGCTTATACCTTGGTACCTTTTGTATTTTGTTTGGTTACGTAAGTAGTATTTCCGTTTAACCTCCCGTTCCGTGCGAGTGCTATTTACTCCTTTGGGGTAAATTCCTTCTGTCCTCAGTCCAGAGCTGTTTTCAGCCAAGACATTATTCAAACCAAGACATTATTTATGTATATGCTTACCTCTAACAGTACTCTGTGGTTAGTGTGAAGTAGATTTTTTCCTTTTGTTGAAGGATAGTGATCTCAATTTATTTTTTAGTTATTTCAGTACGCCTTGAAGTAAGAATATGCCTGAGGATAGGTAGACTGAAGCGTTTGATGTCTGGTAATTTTTTATGCAAGGCTAAGTTAGCCATTTGCTGGAGCTCTGTTTTTAAAATCTCTCATGCTGTTTAAAATTTGGCTTTTTATGTTTGCTGTTTTTTTAGATAGGTTTGGGCAGCTGTTCTTTGGTTCTCAGTTAGGCAATTTCTTCAGGCATTTTTTTTCTGCTTCACTGAAGTAAAGAAAATGTTTTATATCCATTCATTACGTTGGCTGGGAGTTTCGTTACTGTGAATATTCAGAACTCATAGAATGAGACTGGTGGCTTGGAAGCAATCCAAAATACTCATGGTTAAGTGTTTCAAAGAATCATGTTTTAAACGTTCTGATAAAGGTTGCGCTTCTTTATTAGATCTGCTGACATTTTTGCTGATGAATTGGGGCATTGAATGGAGTTGCTAAAGGAAAGCAGAAAATATTTATATCTAGAAAGAAGTTGCTTAGCATCACAGAATCACAGAATGTCAGGTTGGAAGGGACCCCAAGGATTACCTGGCCCAACCTTTCTAGTTAATAGTCCTGCTGAAATGAGGAGGCCCAGCACCCTGTCAAGCTGAGTCTTAAAACTGCCCCATGTAGGAGAATCCACTGCTTCTCTTGGAAGGTCTTGGTCTCTTCTCATTTTCTTGTATTTAGTTTTCTAGTTTCGCTTTAATGTTTAGCATGGGATAGAAGGGAATTAAAAACTTCAATGTTTAAAGGATTGAATGAGGCTGAGTTTAAATAATAGTTTGGACATGATTAAACTGTTTTTTTCAAAGTGATCAGATTTCTAGATAATTTCTGTTGCCATTGCTGTGTTAAAGGTTTAAATATGTCCACCATACTTTTTTCATAAATTGATGCATATGTATGATATTACAGCTGTGATTATAAGAAAAAAAAAAACCAAACTTTTTTCTATTTACTGTATTAAAGCCACATTGAACTGCTTGAACTGCAGGTTGTAATAATTTCTATCTGAAGTATTCAAAAGATGAGATTTTTTGGGGCATTGTGCATAACTTGAAATTGCTGTGTCTGATACTTTTTCTCTGCTGGTGATACATGGTGAATATTCCCATCATCTCTTCCTGGAGAGCAGTTGTCTGCTCTTGTATTGGAGAATTTCTTCAGCAACATGGCTGCAAAGCCAGTTTTACTAATATAATTTTTTCCTAAGATCTGTTTTTACCAGAACACATGAAGAAACAAGGTGTCTAAATGCCAACCAACTATAGACGCTTTACATATTTTAAACTCACAACTTTTTACTGGAAAAAATTCTCTCAGGTATCCATTGAAGAGTTATGAGCTTTCGGACTATGTCAACTTTTAATATCTGAAGACTATTTTGGGGGTTGTGAGTGATTCCGAACATAGGTAAAATATCAGAGTTTGGCTTTGTTAATAGGTTGACCTTTGCTATGTAAAATCCATTTAAACAATCATAAATATGTTTGGAAGATAAATAAAAGAAGGGGGAAAAAATCCTGTTTTATGGTCTTTTTAAAGCCCAGAGATAAATCCTTTATATGCAGCAACTGACCAAATTATTTGTTTCTCCCAGTTTATTTCAGATCCTTGTGCCAGCAACCCCTGTCACCATGGTAACTGCAGTGCTAGTGGTGATGGCTACCTCTGTCTCTGTAGTGAAGGCTATGAAGGAACACACTGTGAACACTCATTTCAAAGCCTGCCAGGCCCTGGACACACAGAGCCGACGTCACCACGACAAAGCAGACCAGTCTCATCCACCCTGGAACCTGACATCGTTCTTCCACGTTCAAGAGCGACTGTGACGTTACCTACATGGCAGCCAAAAGCAGGACAGAAAGTTGTAGATCTGAAATGGGATGAAATAGAGGTGAGAATACTATGTTTAAATGAAAATGCATAGAAAAGAACTTGCATTGTTGTGTTATCATTCGTGCATGATTTCATGCATGTCTACGTAACAGGACTCTGCTCTGAGTTACAATGCCAGTAAAATTAAATGCAAAACAACTTTGTAATTGTTGAAAGTAATGGGCTTACTTTGGCCAACATGCTATATTGGATACTCACATTTTAGAACACACGCATTCCTGAAGTTTGCACATAAATAGAATCATAGAATGTTTTGGCTTGGAAACGACCTTAAAGATCATTTAGTTCCAACCCTTCTGCCATGGGCAGGGACTCTTCCCGCTAGACCAGGTTGCTCAAGGTCTTGTCCAAGCTGGCCTTGAACACCTTCAGGGAGGGGAAATCCACAACCTCCCTGGACAACCTGTTCCAGTGTCTCACCAGCCTTACATTTAAGAATTTCTTCCTAATCTCCAGTCTACATCTGCCCTCTTCCATCTTTAAGCTGTTCTCTCTCATGCTATCTCTACAAGCCCTCGTAAAAAGTCATTTGTCCATCTGATGCCCAAGGAAGATTATTCACCTCATTCAAAGCCATTGCTTGTTCTTATTTCCAGTCATTTGTATGACACTATCTTTAAGCAACAAACACATTTATGAAAATCTCGAGGTTAATGCAATACCTTTAATTTGCAATTCTACTCTTATATGGTGAAAAATGTGTCCCTGCAGTGTTAAGAAAATACAGCTTTTTGAGGGTTAATAGTGGTGGTCAATACAGTGCACACCTCTAGAGATGCAATAGTGGTGAGGAAATTGTGTTTTCTCTTAGTAAAACAACAAACTTCACATCTGGGCAAAACCACAATTGAAAAGCGTGCAACATTAAGTATCTTTAAGAAATGTGATCTTTGCTTTCTGTTTTTGTTGGTGCTTATTGGCAATTCTTAGATGCCTTGCATAGACACAAATAGCTTTAAAAAGGGCGGAAAGCCATCAAACCTAATTATCCATAAATATTAGTCCTTGTGTGTGAAGACCAAGCATAGATAGAAAGCATTCTTGCTCACAAGAAAGGATTGTTTATCTCTTAATGACTTTTTTAGTGTATTAAGATCATTCTATCATATGACCATCCTCCTCCTTTCTTCACTGAAGTCCGACACTGCAAGGATGATTTGTAGTTCTCTTCATTGTTGTGTTCTTACTTGGAGGCGCCAGACTTCTGAATATGTTATTTCTACAACATTTGGTACTGGAAGTCTCCAACCTGGCCCAGAGAGATGACCTACCTATAATAATACTGTATACGTGCAAAAAACCTGTAAAAAAACAGTCTGCACCGAAGAACAGTCTGTTTTGGGGGTAATGGTAGTATCTTTTTCCTGTTGTTTCATTTGAATGATCTTAATACCAAGCACCTAGGGGTAACGAAGCTTGTTGCTGAGGAAATGCCAAAATTACAGTTAGGCAAAGAATTAAAATTTTTTTTTTCATGAAAAATGCCTCATAGAGTCATTTCAGCTGAGTTTACTGAGGAATAAATAGGTAGAATGTCTGTTGTATCTAATTTTGAAGTGTTTCAAGGAGTGTGATTCTTTAGAGATGTTTTCACATGCTACGCATTGAGAAAGTGAAGAGGCCTAAGTTTGTTCCTGTAAAAGAGTACTTTTCATCATTCTTTGCTAGCCAGACCAAACTTACTATTTTTTTTCCCCTGTAACATTTATTTAAATAAATTTTTGAAAGTAAAATCAGCCTATGTAAAATGTGTGTTTGACATGTTATGACTCAGATCTAAGTGTAAGTAGTTATCGGGCTGCATCCTATTTCTGTTGGAGTTCTTGTGGGCAGTGTCTGGAGAATAGAGCTTTGTTTATTGGAATTCTGTCTCCCATATGTGTTATTTTACAGCAGAACATAGGCCAGACACTAAGTATGGAATCTGGAGAGAGCACTGAAACAGAAACAAACATTGATCTGCTTTCCTTACTTAGTTTAAATGCAGCGTGATCTCTGCATGGGTGCTTCATATGTCATTGTCAATTAAGGGCATGCCCTTCTCTGTACCAGATTTCCCTTGTGTGTCTTCTTCAGCCTGGTATTGTGTAAATAACATTTCTGCATGGTTTGCGTTTTAGATAGATTCACTAACCATTCCAGCCAAACACATAATTCATGGGCAGGCATTTTAACAGCTGAAATTCACCACTACTCTTTGGGCCCAGCTATCCAGCCCATGTTTACCCAGCAGAGTGTGCACCCATCCAAGGTATGATCTCTGAGAAGTCCAGGTAGACAACATCCACAGTTCTTCCCTCATTCACTGGGCAGGTCATCTTGTCATAGTAGATTGGGTTTGTTAAGTAGGACCTGCCTTTCATCCCTAGTCAGCCAGGACTGCTGGTTCAGAATTAGTCTGCCCATGTCGATAAGGCCCTGTAGAAATACAAATGTTTGGTAGCATTCCAAGAAACATATTGTGAAATTTCATATTCCATAAATGTCTTCAGAGAACTACTTTCAATAGTAGCTACTTACCCTAGTGGGTATTGAAATTAAATTGTTTATGGTGAAGCTGGTGAGACACTGGGATGTGATGCTCAGGGAGGCTGTTGAGGCTCCCTCCCTGGAGGGTGTTCAAGGTCAGGTTGGAGAAGGCATTGAGCAGCCTGTTCTATTAAGGGGTGCCCCTGCCCATGGCAAGGGGGAACTAGATGAACTTTAAGGTCTCTTTCAGCCCAAACCATTCTCCAATTCTGCTTAGGTGCAAACTTCTGGAATGTGTGTGTTCCATAGTATGTACACAACATATGTAAAGTTCCAGCTGTGTAGGAATAATGCTTTATTTCCTAGTGGCAGTTAGATGTTTAAGCTCTTCAATATATTCTGTGCTGCCATATGAGCTTATCTTTGTAAGGAGTTCTTAAACATAGTTCAGGTTCTGGCAGATGCATGATGATTTTAGTTTTCTTGGTGACTATTTTTAAAGTAGCTGCATCACTTATCTTGTACCTATAAGTTTCTTCCCCAAGGTTTTGTACTAATGAATGCCTCAGGGGAATTGTGAAAGGGTTTAATGTAATTGCAGTCATATATAATGTTTCTTTAAGATTGTTCTTTAATGGTCTGTTTGTATTTTTTTACTTCAACTATCTAAAATTTTTAAAAGCTTAAAGAGGAATTAAGAACTTACCTTCTAAAAATATTTTAAGTGTATTTTTTCAGTGAATTCTGTTTTAAATATCTCCTACAAGTTCTAGCAGGGATTCTGTGCTTTGCTTTGTTTTGTTTTGGTTTAGTTTTTGTTTGTTTTTCAGATTTACAGCTTGTTTTAACCTTCTGAGTGTCCTTTCTTCCTGTATTGGTCTTCTCTGTCCTCATTCTCCAATCTTACAGTTTTGCAGAGAGCTCTAAGACAAGAAAGAGATATGCTAAAAAGTCTCTAAGCAAATTTGCCACAGCTGTGGAAGAACTGTGTAATTTATTTCCTAATTCAGGTGCCAAGGTGATAATTTTTGTCTGCATAGTATTTGTTTGAAATAGGACACTGCTGGAACCTTTTTTTTTCCCTATTATGAGAGCTGCTGCTTCTTACTGTGTTTTTTGTCTGATCCAAGTAGCCTTTTAAATTTTAATATTTAAAAAACAAAACAAAAAAAAGATCCTGATTTTAATGTCCTAATGGTTTAAAAGATTATTTTATGAGGTTCTTTTAGCATGAAGCAGGACCAGTTGCAAATAGACTTAATAGATGAAGACTTAAAACATTACAGATATTTTAATAGAAGAGTCAGTCTCCCATTTTGCATTTAACTTTTGTATTTACTGTTGAAATGTTTGCTTTTCGTGCTGAGTGGTGCTTAATCCTGATGTCTGCAAACCAAAGTCTTTTTGGTTGTTCTTTTTTCCCATTTTCAAAAGGTTAAGTGTTAGCCACTTTATTCAGCTCTTGCTTCTTTAATATTTTTTTCTTTTAAAAATTTATTTATATAAATTCTAACTTTAAAGAACTCAATATCCTTTACTTTAGAAATGTCTAATATTGCATAGTAAGGTAATTTAAATGCCTGAACTACTTTTTAGTCTTGTTTTCCAAGGTAATACATGCATGAAACTGTAAAATTATAAATATTTTAAAAATATAGACTAGTAATATACATGTAGTATAAGAGTGTGTGAGATAAGATTTTTTTTTTTTTTAAAGTATCAGTAGGTACATTGATTCTCAAA